>BSBK01005170.1:0-227500 GCA_027943335.1 Chamaecyparis obtusa
AGGTAATTACCTGTAGAATTTTCTCCTAGCTACGGACTTTAGAACTTGCTTGCATTTGTCCGTACCAATCATTTTACTGATCCTTGTATATTGTTCCTATTCTTCCATACTTAGCCGATTGTCCATTTTGACCTTCAGTAAATCCAAAAACTATCAAGTGGCCAACTGAATAATGTGTAGTTTCCATCAATGATAACTTACAAATCATCTAATGTAGTGTCTCTTGCCAAAAGATGCACCATTATTCCTCTAATTTGCATTGGGTTATGAGTAGTTATCTTGAAGAGATATGTTGAATTTAATGTTAAATGATCATCTTTATATAATTGTTTAAATAAGTAGGTTAGCGTAGATGTTATATTTAGGTATGTAAGTCAATCTAGGTAACATCCAAGGCATAAGTAGTATATATAAGAAGTAGAAGTTAGTTGCTATAATCATACTGATATTATTTTAATTTATATGTTTTGAAATATCCCTCTTGAAGTGGATTAAGAGGATTGTCCATCAAAGCGGCATATCATTGTAAAAAAATTTCAACATATTTTGAATTATATTTTTCTATTGTGAAAAATATTTTATTATGATCAATATAAGAGCAAAATCTTGGCATTACAAAGAAAAGGAACAAGGTAATTTTAATTTAATTTTGGAGGTCATATTAGGAAGTGATTATCTCTATTTTTGGAAAATTTTGTCATAATTATTAATGGGCTTCTCAAGAATATATTAAAGTTACTAAAACCTTGAATTTAGGTAAATTGGCATGGAATTCAAAGATTCATTTAAGAATTAGTTTTTCCACAAGATTTTCTACTAGGAAAAAATGAGTCATTTCCTTGTAGAATTAGTGTTTCCACAAGATTTTCTTCTAGGACCAAAAGTGGGTCATTTATTTTGTAAATCCTAAAGGGATAAACAATGGATGTAAATCTATAACATACTATTAATTTTAAGGTATTTGGAACACTTTCAATAAATTATTACAAGATTAGGGTTTCTATTTTTTTTTGAAAAGGTAGTAATTAAGAAATTTCTAATAGAGTTATTAAATAAGACATGACTTAGGCCCAAGTGCTTACAATAAAATTTTAAGATTGTTCAGAGGTTTTTGCATAATTGATTGCAAAATTGTTTCTTTCTATCATGGTGGGGCCTACAACAAGAGGCAAAAATAAATATTCCAAACATAAAAAATTCATAAAATATAAAAATATGAGTATCAATGAGACTGGTCTCAAAGATAATCAATCCACACATGAAAAATTCAAGATGGAACCAAGAAAATTAAGAATAAACACTTATCAATGATCAATAAGAAAATGTAAGAGGTTCCTAAGTTAAGAGATATCAAAAAAATAGTTGAGTCCATATAATTTCAATTCAAGGTCGCAGAGATTTCAAGTATATGCATTTATACAATAAGAAATTCTAACAAGATAATGCTTCTAAAAGAGATGTTCTAGAAAAATAGTCAATGCTCCCCTTGGGATTCATGACAAGAGATTGACCACCTCTTATGGATTATACAAGTCTAGTATTGGTATCGAGCATTGATATATCGATATTTTAGTGCAATGACATTCATGCTTGTAATAAGTGGTATCAGATCTTGGTAACAAGTTTGCATCCCCTCGAGTAATGTTGAGGGGGAGATTCTTGGAAAAATGGCCAATGCTCCCCTCAAGATTCATGAGAAGGGACTAGCCGCTTCCTGTGGTTTCTATAAGTTTAGTGGTTCTAGTAGGAATTGATAGGTTGATCTTTTTGTGCAACAACAATTAGACTTGTAAGAAGATGATTCTTGTGGCTTCACTTGAATCTCAAGATAAATCATCATCAAAATAACTGTATGGGTAGGTATTTCACAACAAAGATAGATATACACATTTTCATGATAAAGATCCCACAAGTTAATTTTTCCAAACATAATAATTATTTAATCTTTATCATGCTACTTTAAGAAAAAGGATACGATGGAATCCTTATTCTTGCATCATAATCAATTAATTTGGTATCATTGGCTATCTAAAGAGAAGAGGAAGAAGGAATTTGTGGTACTAGCATAACTTTTTTCTAGGAGGAACTCCATACATCTTACCTAGTGAGAATCTTATGAATAACTACTAAAAATAATTTATAAAATTGAAGAAAATAAGTACAATCAAGAATTATATTCATATATACCAAATTTTTTCTTTATGAGTGAAGAATTTGTTACAAAGGAAAAATTTAGAGAATTATTCAAGGGGGATTTAGAGGACCACATCATGTATGAGGTATGTACATACATTTCTCATATTCTATGTAATAGGAATTCATTAGGGAAAGTCTCATAGAATAATTGTTTTCACCATATAAAAGGAAATGATTAGTAAAAATATGAGAGTAAAACTTTCTACATATTTAATTCATCAACCTACTAAGTTTACTCTAAAAAAGAATGAAGAGAAGAGAGAAAAAGGTTATATTTTAATTGTGACAACCTATATAGGTGAAACGAAGATATATCAAAAATATGGTTTTCCATATTGAAGGGCTAAGTGAGGAACACGAAGAGAAACTAATGTCAAAAGGTGACAATGAGTTATTTGAGGAATCAATCGATAACCAACATTTTCTTATAAATGATGTTTTAGAGTTCATGCTCCATGAACTCTCAATGTGGTGGGATTCCTAAATAAAGAGAGATGAACACTATTAATAGATTAAAAAGGAACTCACAAATTTTATTGAAAAAAGTCAGCTAGTCTATATTATTTTATAAATCACATTCCATATTTTTTGGTCCAAATTGTAAATAGGAGTGTTGTTAGATTAGTGATTTTTTAGTGGCTAATATTTGAAATTTGGGAATACAAAATTGTCTAATAGTTAAAACATTTAAGGAAATCTAAATCACCATAGTTTTACAAAATTTTGTTGTATTCTTATTGAAATTTCTACAAAATTGATTTTATTAAGATTTTTAACTCAAAGATACACCACAATATTCGATACATGATTAGATTAGATTCAATTAGCTTATACAAGTTATAGTAGTCGAAATTAATTTCCCAATAATATAACATAATTGTTAGTTACTTTAGATTCATCAATCTTTAGTTTCTACCATTGATTTGAAATATAATCTAACATTATTCATACAATCTATGAGGTGACATTCACCTATAATTTGAAATTATTCACAAAGGCTAATTGTTGGTTTCAATGGATATCAATAATCTAAAAGGAATAATCTCATAGAACTCAATGAGGGTTGTTAAATTATATTTTAAATTAATGGTAGCAACTGAATATCATAGGCTTTCTCTTTAAACCAATCAATGATTTCCAACTTCAAGATTTTACCTTTCTATAACAATTCTATATATATAAGGATTCTCCATGGTAATTAATTTATTTTCCTATTATTTTCTAATATTTGCCAAGATTTTCCACAAAATTAATGTGATTTTAAAAAATTACTGATAAAACTAATAGTTTTTAAAAAAAACAATTCGAGAGATTCACTAACAAAAAATAATATATCTTCCACAAAAAATTAAAAATTCACCAAGATTTTGTATCTTTTTTGAGGATTTTTTAAGAAAATATAATAGTATTAAATTGATAATGGGAGGGAACTAGATTAAATTTATAATGTCTATTATTTTTGCAAGATAAAAAGATATATTGTTAGGAGTAGAGTGACTCGATGCATAACGAACAATTGAGATAAGCTTCCAATAATTATTCATGAGATTTCATTCAAAAGATAGGATGGTTTAACTAAGAGGTTTCTATGCAAACTCCTAATTATATGGGAGGATTTCATCAAAAACAAAATATTATAAACAAATAGTTTGATGGATTTGTGGCTCAATTATTCTCATTATCAACCTATCATTTGAAAGCTCTTACCTAGCTAGATCTACAAGAAATTATTGATCATCACTTAGTCATTTTTTAAGCTATGTCTAAAGGAAATTATTCCTAAAAGATATCAAGTTCATGCCATTCAACTACTACTGGGAACCGAACCACTCAACATCAAGACCTATAGGTACTCATATTTAAAAATGTGAGATTGAGCAAATGATTCAAAGGATGCTAGAGTCAAGTGTCATCAAGGATAGCTAGACTACTTAATCCTCTCCAGGTGATAGTGTGTAAGAAGGATGACACTTGGCACATGCCCAAACTGTATAAAGCTCAAACATAATTAAAAATACACTTCTAATTCCAATTAGAAATGATTTACTAAATGGATTGGATGAAGCTATATTTTTTACAATACTTGATCCATTAATAGACAAATTAAAACTAAGGAAGAATCACGTTGGATCAAAAGTTAATTTTTCAAACAAGCACAAGGAAGTTGGGGACTATGATAATCATCGAGTATCTTATTTAATAAAATGGTTTTCTAATTAAAGATGCCACATGAGAAGTACATGAAGAAAAAACAATAAAACAATGAAGTGATGAAGTAGAGAACAATATGAAGAAGATAATGACGACGATGATTTTATGCAAAATAATCCATAGTTTTTGATTATGGTAAAATAGGTTTTGGAGGGACCCGAAACCCTTTTAACAGAAAGAGAGAATTAAAGAGTATCAATACACACAAATGAGAGTTTAGAGGCAATACATACCCAACGAACAAAATGCTATCCTTAAGATAAAAAGAGAAAAATGTAGCCTAAAACCAACAAAAAACTAAACAGTAAACAACAAGGAAAGCAAAGAGCACACTAAGCTAGGTCTACAAAAGAATCCATAGGTAATCAACATTGACGATCATTCTTTTTTGAAAAGAGGGGGCATATGCCCTTAATCCTATAGTACATATAATATTTCGAGTACTTGGTTTGTGATTACTTTGAATCTTAATTAAGTTATATTAATATTTTAATATTCTTATTTAGATAATTAGGCCATCTTAGATGTTGTATTTAAATTAGCCTTGGTCATTGAAAGACATAATAAATAGAATACACATAGAAAGTAGAATTTTTTGATTAAGTAAAACAGGTTTTACAAGGACCTTGAAACCCACAACAGTTTAAAGTTTAAAGAAAGTCAAGAGAATCGAGCAAAGAAAAACAGAACAGAGTAGCTAGGATAGGCCACCGCAGAGCCGAACAAGAAAAAATAGATAAAATAAAGCATAGCCAAAAGAAAGAGCACCATGACCAGTTATGCCAAACTCCTGAGCATGACAGTCGTGTTGCTTTCAAGGGCCTCCATCAGTTGAACAATGTCTTTAACATTTTGCACTTGAGAACTTTGTGGATCAATTTTCTCCCTGTTCTTCCTAGTTCTAGCCCTGGTTCTTTTACCTGGTCCTTCAGTGGGCTCCTTATCCTCCTTCATAGTCCTTTGCTCGGTCTTGGGGTCCATTTTATCTTCTATCTTTTTAATCAGCAACTTAAGGTTCTTGTTGGACATTTTAAGGATGTTAAAATTTTGCTCTGCTACTCCTTTGAAGGTTTTTTCCAGACTTATCATTTTGGATTCCATGTTCATGGCCCACAGAAAGTAGAAGTTAGTTATAATCAGATTATTGAATATTATCTTCATATTAAAAATATTCCCTCTATTAAATATTTGTAATTGTATTTTTCTATTGTAAAAATTATTTCATTCCAAACAAACACTAAACTTAAATTTATAAATGCACATAAACCCATCAAATAATCTCCACAAGGCAAGCAAATACCGTTCCGTCGATAGGGTTTGTCCATTACACAATGGATTTCGATGAGAAATAGAAATATCTGCAAGGGGCTTCAAATTTCATTATATAGTGGCTTGCACTGTTAAAGTAAAATAAAATTAATGATGTTTAACAGAAATGTCAATTTAAGATATAAAAGACAACCAGAACATGTTAGATTGGCAATGAGAAGACAAACATAAATCTACAGTTCAACGTTAAGAAATATCTATAACATCAAAACACGTTAAAATGCTTAAATAAATGATGAGTATAACCGCTACCCTCGACAATTCCCCTTCAAAATGGCCTGCACGAAGCATGTAAGTCGCATCTCACGAATAACTTGCAATATATCTGGATTTGCAAATTTGAAAGGCGATATAAGTAAGAATTTTTTTTAATGTACGACTGAACAAAAATCTTTATTATCGATAGCATATATTCTCAAATTTAGACTGATCCACACAATGAAGAAAATTCAGCTTACATCTCTCGGACATAATCGAGACCAAGGTGGTCAAATTTGGTGGGAGAATACGTTTTGAAACATTTGTATTGTAGCCTGGCCGCTGGCGGTGAACCCACAGATAAGCCATCCAAAAAAGGCCGGCCTCACCATTGAATTCCTCGCAATTTTCTGCAACATAACCTCTGAATACACTCCTTTAAATACACTCCTTGTAACACCTTCCCCTCACACACAAACGTTCAGAATTCCTTCTTTCTGCAGTAATTATATTCCGAAAGAGATGGAATTCAATGTTGAAGGATGCCAATAGGACAATTTTTTAATCTTCCTTGTCCACCGTACTTCTTTCTACCTACCGCAGGCCTTCTCAATGTCTTGTCGCATGATCGCAAGGCTTCTCTCTCTTCTCTTGCGATCATGCGACCTCAATTAATGCCCTCCATTTTTGTTTTCCGTCCGCGCATATTCCCTGACTTGTCTTTTGTGTGGGGCTCTCTCCTTTCACCTTTTCGCATGATCGCATAACTCTTATTTGGTTTATGCGATCATGCAACAACCTTAAAACTTTTGCTATCACAGCTAAAGCGCGTGGGTCCCCTCTAATGCTCTTGTCGCATGATCGCATGAGCATTATTTTATTCATGCGATCATCCGACTAGCCCATTTTTCTTCCGCTAACTACTGTATTTAATGCAGTTTATTTTATTTGTTTTTTCCCTGACATTTCTATCAATCAGATGTAATCCAGACAATTCAAGAACTTTCTACAGGAATAATATTTTGTAAACAAAAGGAAATGTTTTGATGTTCAGTCATATACAGAAACATAGATGATATTCTGAGCATGGGCAACTCTGAGCACAATCTGTAAATTTGAAATTAATATAAAAGTTTTATTACAAATCTTTGGGTGTCTTTCTGTTCTGTTTGGCTTTATAATTGAAGCTCTATTGATTTGTTACTTCCTCCATCATTCAATGGAGCATGTTTGATGGCAATTTTAGTAGTACTCAGTAGTGTTGGCGTAAGCTATGCGTCGAATCCTGACATTCTCACTGATTTCGTTGTTCCGGCATACCAGAACCCACTTAACTTGACTGGCGATTTCTTCACTTTCACGGGATTTCGAGCATTGGTTAACACCAACATGACGGCGCTGACGGAATTTAAAGTGACAAAGGCAACGATGAAAGACTTTCCGGCGCTGAATGGGCTGAGCGTGTCAATGGCGGTGCTGCAGTTTCCGGTGGGCGGAGTGAACCCTCCTCACACTCATCCCCGGGCTTTTGAACTTCTGATGCTTGTGGACGGAACTCTCCAAGTTGGAATTGTGGACACCACTGGAAAACTCTTCACACAGACTCTCACTACAGGAGATTTGTTTGTGTTTCCCAAGGGACTCGTCCATTACCAAATGAATACGGATCCTTCGTACGAGGCCATGGCTATTTCCGGCTTTGGAAGCGCCAGTGCAGGTACTGTTTCGGTCCCTACTAATCTCTTCACAAGCGGTATCCCCGATGATGTTCTCGCCAAATCATTCAAGACAGATGCGAAGACTATCGAGCTGCTCAAGACTGGCCTTAAAAGTCCCTGAGAACATGGTTTCTTCCACTATTCATGCTTGACTCATGCCATAGAATAATGTTTTCTCTTTTCTTCCCTCTTTCTTAGCTTGGAATATGTTTTTCAGTTTGTTTCCGTTCTTTTGTGCTCGCCACCACAATAAATGCCTTCTTCTGTCTTTACTGAAACGTGAAAATAGAAGCAAGGCAACAAACTTGTCATCTAACCTCCATTGCGCAATGGTCATGGTCTCTCTCTGTTTCTATTAATACACTTATTATACGGAGAACAGTAAAGAAAGCATAATGAGAAGTGATAGTCTTAGTTTTTATTTGATCTACGTGCCAAAATTGTCAATGCTCATCATGTTGAATGTATTGTGGTAATAGATTTGATGCAAGCATATTTAAACACTTCAAGAGTCAAATTATCTATCAAAATTGAAGGTGTCTATTAATTTATGTTGTTGTAAAAAGTCTATGTCACACATTTATAATTGATTTTAGGATTTGATCAAGATGGAAGAAAAGTGAACATATTATTATTGTAATATCTTATAATTGGGGAGAACTCAGATTTTCAAAATTTTAGTAAGCAAATAATAGAAATAATTAAACTAAGAGTTTTTAAATGGCTGGATAAAAATGGTTTAAGGATGAATCTCAAGATAAATCATCATTAGAGTAACTCTATGGGTAGGTATTTCAATCCAAAGATAGATATACAAAATTTTCATGACAGAAATTGTACAAGTTTAGAGAGCAGCAGTAGTAGCAGATAAAAACACATAGCGTCTACCCCTATCAGTAGCAGCAGTAGTAGCAGATCCGGTGGGCGGAGTGAACCCTCCTCACACTCATCCCCGCGCTTCTGAACTTCTGATGCTTGTGCACGGAACTCTCCAAGTTGGAATTGTGGACACCACTGGAAAGCTCTTCACACAGACCCTCACCACAGGGGATTTGTTTGTGTTTCCCAAGGGACTCGTCCATTACCAAATGAATACAGATCCTTCGTACGAGGCCATGGCTATTTCAGGCTTTGGAAGCGCCAGTGCAGGCACTGTTTCGGTCCCTACTACTCTCTTCACAAGCGGTATCCCCGATGATGTTCTCGCCAAATCATTCAAGACAGACGCCAAGACTATCGAGCTGCTCAAGACTGGCCTTAAAAGTCCCTGAGAACATGGTTTCTTCCACCATTCATGCTTGACTGCCATAGAATAATGTTTTCTCTTTGATTTCCTCTTTCTTAGCTTGCAATATGTTTTTCAGTTTGTTTGCTTTCTTTTGTGCTTGCCACCACAATAAACGCCTTCATCTGTCTTTACTGAAAATAGAAGTAAGGCAAAAAATTTGTCATCTAACCTCCATTGCGCAATGCTCATAGTCTCTCTCTCTCTTTCTATATATACACCTAATATTTGAAGCATATTAAAGAAAATGGAACAAAACTAATAGTTTAAATCATGATGGAGTGAAATAACTTGTTGAGCGATTGATTCAAAAAATAGATCTCCAATCTATAATATTATTGTTACAATCACCATCAAAAGCTTATTTAGCCAAACAATTAGCAACAACTTTCCATTCACGAAGAACATGAATTAAAAAGATGAGATCAAAATTTATTTCTACACAAAGAATCTGTGGAACGTAAAAAGCCAACATCAAAGAGGTTGGAACCTATATTATCATAAGGTTTTAAAAAATTGATTGATTTATTTATTTTTAAAACAAAGCTATTACATAGTTTCAAAATCCCTTATAACTTGTACAAATGCATAAAATCAATAAAACAAAGCTATTACATAGTTACAAAATCCCTTATAACTTGTACAAATGCATACAATTCTAAAAACAAAATGATTGACAAAATATTTAAAATTTTTAGAACTATAAAAAAAATCTTATATGATTCTTGAAGCTATTAAAAGTCTTGACATATGAAACAAAAGAAAAAAGTGAAAATTCTTTGTTAAGTACTTTAAGAAGTTTTAAAACCTCCATTAACCTTCACAAAAATTTAAAACCTTTTCGAATCCAATGACCAATTCAATACCTCTATTTGTTGATATCAAAACATTATCTTGTAGTGAGAGTGTCTGAAAAGACATGCATGTAACATTTAGAAGCTTAAACACATCAAATGGGAGTTTTTTGGAAAGTGTATGAACATCCATTGACATAGAACCAAATGCAAATATTGTTAGATGTTTTAGTTGAGGCCCTAGAAAAAAAATTGATGTAAACTATTAGGAGAAGAACCTAAAATAAAAGAAGACTTATGTAATGCAATAGTAGTTTTTCATAGGTTTTGTTGAAATTATTAAAGAAACTTTCAAGCATGTAAGTATTTGAAAAGTGGAGGGCCAAAATCCACTACATTTACCAATTTCCTCCTTGCTGATGCTGATTTCAGAGCTATAGAATAGGGTGCAACCACCCATTTAAGACATCATATAAGGAAAATTTTGTCATACATTAGTGACACATGACATTTTAGACAACTTTGCAACATGCATGAAAATATATAGAAGGTATGCACATTACTTGAAAATTAGCTGGATCATAATATTGTTTATTATAATTTAATCATTAAGAGAGATATATAAAATGGGTTTTCTAAAAATACCTTGAAAAGTTTTATGTAAATGTAAAATTATCTCATGTAAAGCCAATATATGGCCTTCACTAGCATCCTTGCAGCCCAAGTGAATGGAGTTATGAAGTTTTTAGAATAATAATATTTGCGATGGACAAAAGTCCTAGTTAGAGAGTATTTAGAATGTATTACAAATCACATCTGTAGATCTACTCAATGTGATTGAGGGAATCAACATGCAACACCAATGAAGGAAATTTGCAAAGCTCGTTGAAGAGTATTGGTATGGGTGAACCCACAATAGTGGGTTACACTTTTTTGGAGGAATGAATTCAGCCTAAAAACTGAATTCGGTGCAAAACACCTTACTCACTTTCGATAGAAACCAAGATGTACTTTCAATTGTAAGTACAAAACTTACGATTGAGAGTTCTTATGCAAGATACTTTCGATCGAAATTGACTTTTGATCGAAAGTCTTTTGTTACTTTCGATAGAAAGTAAATAAAGGACTTTCAATCGAAAGTCCTTATTACTTGACTTTCGATCGAAAGTCCTCAATTAGGTTTTTTTTGGCGTAAATAGTTTAGTAATGGCTTTCTATCGAAAGTAGTTTAGTAACTGACTTTCTATCGAAAGTAGTTTAGTTATGACTAGAATTTGCTTTTTTTGGGAAAGTACTTTCTATCAAAAGTACTTTTGATTGAAAGTCAAAAATTTTGATCGAAAGTGCCTGGTTTAGGCCATGGTTGCAAGTTTTGAAGAATTTTTGAGAATTTCATGGCTTCGGCCCTCTAGCGCGCTGATCAAATGAAAGAATAAGAAGACGTCCTTTTGCATACAACAAGTACTCAGAACTAGCTTTCTAACAATTATATATTTGACTATTTTTAAATTTATTATGGGGTTTTTATCAAATATAAACCTCTGAGTTTGACGTTCAATGAAGAATAGTAAAAAAAGGAAAAAAAAAATTGAAAAATAATAGTGCCCTCCGCATTCGAGTTTACTTTCTATAAAAAAAATAAAATTGAAATTCGATAAATACACAATAAGTTATAAGCTATGTATTCAAGGTACGTCAAAATTATGGTTTAGTCAACTTTAAATGTTAATAAAATATGCAATAATAGTGATAATGTAGTCAAACCAATTTCATGCCCTTTGTATGGATGTTAAAAAACTAAATTCGAAAGAATCACATTCATATCTATTTTACAAAAAAAAGTTATGCTCTATGAAAACAATGTTACTATTTGAAAATGATGTTTTCAGCACCATAGTTGTTTTCATGGGAGAAAGAAAAAAGTATTCCAATAAATTCAAAAAAAATTAAAAAAATAATATTTAGAATCTAGACAGAAAATTCTAAAAGACTCTAATTTACTTCATCCTCCGATTTTGAATGGTTCAATGACAACATGCATCCGAATCTAAAAGTTTTTCTCAAAATGTAGAGTTCAGTGTCCGTTCAAGCAAAAAAGTGTAACCCACTATTGTGGGTTCACCCGTATACTTATGTGGACACGAAGGTAGAGGGATTTTCTTTGTTAATACATTTCACAAAAAAATTATGTTAGATCTTCCTCAAATGTCATGTGCACTTATGTTTTTAAAATGTTGATGTTGTATATTAGGCTACATAAGAATGATCACTCTATCATTTGACATGCAATGAAACACAAGTCAACATCTGTTATCATGGCTTACATACTTTCTACATTTTGGTCTTCTTTGTTAACTTATTGATTAGCACAAACTAGACTGCATATGAAAAATTTCATTCTAGATATGAGAGTAAAGTGAATCCCTAATATTAAGGAGTTTATTCTAACATGTAAGAGAGTTTTTCCTCACAAATATCCCCAATATTTCACAAAATGATTTACATGCAAAGGTACAATGAGACTTTTCCAATTCATGGTCTTCCTGATTCCAATGTTTGTGAGAATATTATGAGTCTAAATAGAGGTAAGGAAGGTGTGAATATAGAAATAGTACTTGTATCTATTTCACCTACTACTTGTATTGAAGTAAAATAGAATTCAAAAGGGGATAATATCACTAATAATTGTAGGTTCTCATGGTTAATTGGTAGTTTGGGGGCCAAGGTTGGAGTTATCTAGGGATTAGTTATATTTATTGAGATAGTTAATCTTTGATATGGTTTTAGTAGAAATACCAAGGAGATTTCATCTAGATATGGATGCCAGTTTTTATTAGATAAAGTGGGAGAAGGCATGAACCCAATGTAAAAATAACATCAAGTCTGAAAAGATAGACTAGAGAGAATTCACCAAAAATGAATTCTTGAAACTAAACTAATAGAAACAAAACCAAAACTAGAACCATCAAACAAAAAAAAACATAAAACCAACACCCAAGACCAACATAAAGCACCAAGAACTAGGAGATGAAAAAAGTAGGTGAACCTCCTTAGTAAACCAACAACTACTTGTTGTGCTTGTTTAGCTTCTCAAGGAAGGAAGCACATTTAGGAGGTTGAGAAGAAGCAACATCTCCAGAGACAATGTCCTCCCTAGTTGCCACTTGCAAGTTATCCTCTCTCTCTTCTTCTATTTCTTCTTTCTTTCCTCCAACATAGCCATGATGGAATTGATAGAGAGGTTGGTAATATATCCAACATAATCTTGTTGTGGTTTGTCAACTCAACCAATTATTTGTTAAGTTGGGACTAGTTTTCCTTCTTGTTATATGATGTATTAAGCATTTTCATTTTCTCCTCCTCGGAGGTTATCTGGTGCTTCAACTCAATAATTTGGTCCTCTACAATCTCCCAAGTTTTTAGCTTCTTCCCAAAATCATTAGAAAGATCCCAAATAATCACATCCCCTTTCCCCTTAGTCCAATTCTCAACCTTCCTTTCAACTTCCACAATAACTTCAAGACTATAAATTCTTATTATAGTGGTCTGAAGCTAGAGAATGAGCCATTTTATCATAGCCTTTTATATGTTGAGGTAGATACATGTCTAATCCACTTTTCTTCCTATGAAATCCAATTCATACAAACCACCAAAGGATTTGGATAACTTGGAGAGGGAAGGACTATTGGGGATGACATGGTCGCCGAGATAGTTGGGTTGGAATTTTGGCAAAGGGGGAAAAATAGATAGAGAGGTAGAGTTAGTGATGGAGTTCTCTAGGGCCCACATAGATTCAATGGTAGGTCAACAACATCTTCCTTGGTTTGTTCAAGTCCTAATAATTTACACTTAGATTTGTGAACATGATTCATGTAGATAGAGCTAGGGGAGGAGCTAGGGGAGGGAGCACTAGCTAGAGCTTTGGATTGAGGCCAAATAGGGCTAAAAGTGGTATTATCTATCTCAATCTTGAGAAAAGGACAAGGGAAATCTTGAGGTGTATGGTTGAGATGAAAATTATATAATCTTAGGATGAGGCTCTGGTGGAGAGGAACCCCATCCTTGTCCTTGGCCTTAGACATAGATTGAGATAAGGAAGAAAAATACCAAAAAGGAAAGTTGAATTTAATGCCTCTATGAAAGTGGTTTAAGATTCAAAATAAATGGAGTGGAAGCATTTATATCTACCTTCCATGTGATTAATTTGATTAAAATGGATGCAATGACCTTCCACTCACCAGACAGATGCTCTCTGTTAAACCCATTTTGCAATCTCGACACCTTCTCACTAGGGTCTAAGAAGCTCCAAAAGTCCTCTTTGTAAGTAGTCTTGGAATTACATGGCAACTCCTTTCCCTCCATACTCCAACCAGTCATAGTGGTGATGATTTCCATTGAAACAAAAAAGGAAATCCAACAATGGATTTGTACTATCACAAGGAAATCTCAAAATGGACCCAAGCAAGGTGGAGGCAATTATTAATTGGCCTACTCCTAAGACTACCACAGAGGTGAGAAGTTTTCATGGACTAGCTCAATACTATAGAAAGTTCATTAAGAAATTTAGTGCTATATGTACACCAATGATAGAAAATGTCAAGGGTGGTACGAAAACCAAGTTCCAATGGAATAACCAAGCACAACAGGGGTTTGACATGTTGAAGAAAAGGATAGCCACAAAACCCATTTTAGTTCTCCCTATGTTTGAAAAACCTTTTACTATTGAGTGTGATGCTAGAAACATTTCTATTGGGGCTATCTTAAGTCAGGAGGGCAGACCAGTTGCTTTCCATAGTGAAAAGCTCAATGAGGAAAAAAGGAAGTACTCCTCCTATGATTTAGAGTTGTGTGCTCTAGTCCAAGCCTTAAGGAAGTGGAGACACTACCTGCTTCCTAAGGAATTTATGGTTTATATAGATACCTAGGCCCTTAGCTTTCTAAATTCTCAAGACAAAATCAGTCACAAGCATATGAAATGGGTGGAGTATATCCAAGCATATACATTCACCATCAAGCATAAGAAGGGGAAACAAAACAAGGTTGCTGATGCACTAAGTAGAAGACTACTGGTCCAGTACAAGAGATTCAACTAAGGAGCAGAGGTATTGACAACTTCAAGGATCTATACTCAAAAGATGATGACTTTGTAGAGGCCTACAAGGTATGTATAGAACATCAAAACTACTTTCATGGGGAGTTCTCTGATTACACTTTGCAAAATGACTTACTATTTAGAGGGGGTCAGCTTTGTGTGCCAAAAGGGTCAATGAGAGAGAGTTTGATCCAAGAGAAGCATAATAGAGCTCTTAGTGGACACTTTGGGGTCAACAAGACTCAAGAATTGGTGCAAAGGTATTACTTTTGGCCCAAAATGAATCATGATATCAGAAAATATGTGGACTATTATATTGTTTGCCAAAAGGCCAAGGGTGCATCTTCCAATGCACCTGCCTTTATCAACCTCTTCCCATTCCTTGTTACAAGTAGTGGTTTCCATTGCACCAAAAGATCGACCTATTAATGCCTGATATAACCAATAGACTTATAGAAGACACAGGAGGTGGTCAAGCCATGTCGCAAATCCCAAGGGGAGTGCTGACCATTTTTCCAACTATCTCCTCCTCAGCGTTACCTGAGGGGATTCAAACCTATGACCAAGCTTTGATACCACTTGTTACAAGTAGTGGTTGCCATTGTACCAAAAGATTGACCTATTAGTTCCTGATATAACCACTAGACTTCTAGAAGACACAGGAGGTGGTTAAGCCATGTCATGAATCCCAAGGGGAGCACTGACCATTTTTCCAACATTCCTAGTAGACCATGGAAATGTCTTAGCGTGGACTTTGTGGTGGTCTTACCCAAGATAAAGCAAGAGTATGATAGTATCTATGTTATAGGAGATAGATTTAGTAAAATGACACATTTTGTACCTTGTAAGACCATCCATGATGCCAGTCATATAGCTCAATTATTCTTCAAAGAGGTTCTTAGGATTCATGGCCTACCCCTCAACATCATGTCAGATAGGGACTCAAAGTTCCTCAGTTAGTTTTGGAAGACTCTCTGGTATAATCTTTGTACCAACCTATCCTTTGGGTCTGCACACCATCCTCAAACTGATGGTCAGACTGAGGTGGTCAACAAGAGCCTATGTAACCTTTTGAGGTGCCTTACTAAGGAGTATGGTTGGACTTGGGACCAAATCCTAGCACAAGCTGAGTATGCTTACAATGATACAGTGAACTAGACCACATGAAAGAGCCAATTTGAAGTTGTTTATGGCATACACCCAAGGGGTGTTTTTGAACTTAGAGAGTTGGAAGAAGGATCCTCAAGAAGTGGATGTGCAGAGGAATTTTCCCTTTGCACGAAGGAGGTCCATGAAGTAGTCAGGAAGTCTCTCACAAAGAATACTGCAAAGATCAAGCACAAGGTTGATGAAAAGAAGAAGGATCTCCAATTCCAAGAGGGAGACTTGCAATGGTACACTTGAACAAGTAGAGATTGCAAAAGGGAGTTCCCAACAAGTTGTAGATGAGGAGGTTGGGACCTTATGTTATACTAGCCAAGTATGACAACAATGCCTAAAAGATGGAGCTCCCTAAAAACATAGGACTGTCTCCTATCTTTAATGTTGAAGATCTAGTACTTTACAAAGGACTAGTGCCCAACAAAGATCAAAATCGCACAGAGGTCACTAAGGAGGTAGAATCACTTCAACTACCTCCTAGAACAAAACCAAAGGTAGAGAAAATATTGAATTCAAGGGTTAGTAAGAGGACTAGGCATAGGACCTATTGGGAACACTTTGTCAAATGGTAGGGTGAGGATGATGCAGAGGCAACATGGGTACAGGAGACTGAATTCCAAAAGTTAGGACTTGAACCTAACTTGATCACTTCAGTGGTGACTTGATTTATTTTTGTTTGGGAGAATGGTGCAGGAGAACTTAGGATCTTGGCTAAGGTCTTACTCTATTTTTGTCTTGTAATGACCCTAGCTAGGTCAGGATGGTTAGAGGTTCTAGTTAGGATCTTTTTGGTGTGTTTAAGTGGTCTATATTTGGATTAGTCCAATCTAGTACCTTGGTTAAGTCCTAAGTGTTAGTTAGTGGTCTTTGAGATCCATTTTGGATTGGCATTGGGATTTGAGCCAAATGAACTATTTATGATAGGGAAAGGTGGAAATAAACAAAAAATGGATTTTCTAATGGTTTTCCACCATTTGATAAGGTTTTGAGGTCATTAGACCTAGGGAGAGAAAGAAAACCAAAACTTGTCAAAATGTTGTCATGACAACATTTACAACTTTGAAAAGTTGCATGACAATATTTGTCTTGGCCACGACAAGAGAGTTTTTAGGTCATGGTTAGTGTTCTAACCACTTGGCCATGTTGGGGAAAATTATTTAAGACCATTTGAGCCCAAATACCGAGGTTAGACACTATTGCAAGCTTTTACAACTTTTTTATCAAGATCCTTGTACCCTAGTTTTGTATTACAGTCTATTTGTGAAATAAATGAAAAGGATGTAAATGGATTGAATCTTGAGTTTTGCCATTGGATTCTTGTAACTAGCATAGTTGTTTTCTTTTCCATAGATTAGGATTTCTTTACTACATATCTTTTAATCTTTGTTTATTGTTTTGTGAAGTTAGCTAGTCATTGGCCTATCCAGGACTGAGGTGTGTTTCCATGGCTCCCACATGAAACCCTACCATGCAATCATCATGGGGATTTGGTAAATGTTAAGGGAGCCTATGTATAGTGTACATACAAATGGAGGATGCATAGAAGTTGCATTGGCCATGAATGCAAGCAAGCCCTAGGCGAGCACAGTGAGCCCAGTTAAGGAGCTTGCACTTGATATTGCTTGTGTCAATATAGGGGAAATCAATGGTGGAGTTAAGTTGAATGTATGGAGAGAGTATTTGGACTCATACAAAGACCCTCCAAGAAGATTGGGGTCTAAAAAATCCAACCAAAGACACTTTGAAGACAAGAAAGTCTGACTAGTTCATGAGGCTCAATTAGCCATAACACTCCTTAAATTTAGGAAGGGTGTGCACAAACAGTTTGAGGAGGAGAGATCTAAAAAATCTTGGATAAATCTGAAAAGGGTATTATAATCCATAGTTTATTTGTTGGGTTGTTCAGAAGCATTTCACACAAATAGCCAAAAACCAGTCAGGAAGACCTAGTTGAGGGCTATTAGGTCTAATAGGCTTTTTAAGACAAAAAGTGGAGATCGGTAGCCTATATCTTGACACCTTGGGATAGAGGGATCAATATTGAACTAAGGAGGTTGAATGAAATATAGGAACCCCTGCAAGACACCAAATTCATTGACAAGATCCAAAGAAGCCATTAGAGGAGAGCTAATGGGGTTGGGAAGATGAATATAATAGAAGGTAGATACCCTATTGAAGTACTAGAGAATGTCACCTTGCATGGAGGCATTGGAAAGTCCTAAAACAAGTAGGAGGGGACGTATAATATCCTAGTAGTGATTGGGATCTATGAGGATTGGGAGCTAGGAGGTTCCTGATCAAGTTAGTGCAAGCACACTAGACTGTATCTATCATCTTTATATAAATGTTTAGATAAGTATGTTGCTGCATATGTTATATCTACGTATCTAAGTCAATCTAGGTAACATCCAAGGCATAAGCAGGATACATAAGAACTAGAAGTTAGTTATTATAATTATATTGATATTATTTTTATTGATCTTTTGAAGTATCCTTCTTGAAATGAATTGAGAGGATTTTCCATGAAAGTGGCATATCATTGTAAAACATTTGGAACATATTTTCAATTATATTTTCTATTTTGAAAATTATTTGATTATGAGAAATATAAGAGCACAATCTTGGCATTACAAAGAAAAGGAACAAGACAATTTCAATTTAATTTTGGAGGTCATATTAGCAAGTGGGTATCTCTATTTTTGGAAAATTTTGTCATAATTATTAAAGGGCTTCTCAAGAACACATTAAAGTTTCTACAACCTAGAATTGAGGTAAATTGGCATGGAATTCAAATATTCATTTTAGAATTATGTTTCCATAATATTTTCTACTAGGACAAAAAATGAGTCATTTCTTTGTAGAATTAGTGTTTCCACAAGATTTTCTTCTAGGACATAAAGTGCATCATTTATTTTCTAAATCCTAAAGGGCTAAACAATGTATGTAAATCTATAACATAATATTAATTTGAAGGTATTTGGAACATTTTCAATAAATTATTACACGATTAGAGTTTCTAATTTTTTTGAAAAGATTGTAGTTAAGAAATGTCTAAGAGAGTTGTTAAACAAGACATGACTTAGGCCCAAGTGCTTATAGTAAATTTTTAATATTTTTCAGAGGGTTTTACATAATTTTTTCTTCCTATCATGGTGGGGCCTACAACAAGAGGCAAAAATAAATATTGCAAACATAAAAAATTCCTAAAAGATAAAAATATAGGAATCAATGAGACTTGTCCCAAAGATAATCATTCCACATATGAAAAATTCAATATGGAACCAAGAAAATTAAGAATAAACTCTTATCAATGATCAATATGAAAATGTAAGAGGTGCCTAAGTCAAGAGATATCAAGAAAATAGTTGAAGAGATACTTTCTATCCAAGGTTGTAGAGATTCCAACTTTATGAATTTATACAATAAGAACTTCTAACAAGATAATTCTTCTAAGAGAGATATTCTAGCAAAATAGTCAATGCTCCCCTTGGGATTCATGACAAGAGACTAACCATCTCCTATGGGTTCTATAAGTCTAGTGGTTGTATTGAGCAATGATAGGTCTATCTTTTAGTGCCATGACATGCACACTGTAATAAGTGGTATCGGAGCTTGGTAACAAGTTTGAATCCACTCGAGTAATGCTGAGGGGGAGGTTGTTGGAAAAATGATTAGTGCTCCCCTCAAGATTCATGAGAATGGACTAATCGCCTCCTATGGATTCTATAATTTTAGTGGCTGTATTGGGAATTGATAGGTTGATCTTTTTGTACAACAACAATCACACTTATAACAAGATGATTCTTATGGCTTGAATTGAATCTCAATATAAATCATCATTAGAATAACTCTATGGGTAGGTATTTCACACCAAAGATAGATATATAAATTTTTCATGAAAAAGATACTACAAGTTGGCTTTTCCAAACATAATAATTATTTAATCTTCATCATGCTACTTTAAGAAAAAATATACAATGGAATCATTACTCTTGCATCCTAATTAATTCATTTGGTATCATTGGCTATCTTAAGAGAAGAAAAAGAAGGAATATATGGTACTGGCATAACTTGTTTTCTAGGAGGAACTCCTTACATGTTACCTACCAGTGAGGATATTATGAATAACTACTTAAAATAAAATATAAAATTGAAGAAAACAAGTATAATTAAGAATTATATTCATATATACCAATTTCTTTCTACATATTCAATTCATCAACCTACTAGGTTGAATCTACAGAAAATGAAGAGAAGAGAGAAAAGGGTTATATTTTCATTGTGACAACCTCTACAGGAGAAACCATAAATATATCAAAAATAAGTTTTTCTATATTGAAGGGCTAAGTGAGGAACAAGAAGAGAAACTAATGTCAAAAGGTGACAATGAGTTATTTGAGGAATCAAAAGATAACCAATATTTTTTTATAAATGATGTTTTAGAGTTTGTTCTCCACGAACTTTGAATGTGGCAGGCTTCCTAAAGAAAGAGAGAGGAAGACTATTGATAGATTCAAAAAGAACTCACATATTTTATTGCAGAAAGTCAGCTAGTCTATATTATTTTATATATCAAAGTCTATATTTTTTGGTCCAAATTGTAAATAGGAGTATTGTTAGATGAGTGATTTTTTAGTGGGTAATAGTTGAAATTTGGGAGTACAAAATTGTCTAATAGTTAAACATTTAAGGAAACCTAAATCACCATATTTTTATAAAATTTTGTTTTATTTTTATTTAAATTTCTATAAAATTAATTTTATTGAGATTTTTAACTTAAAGATACACCACAATATTCAATACATGATTAGATTAGATTCAATTAGCAAATAAAAGTTATTATAGCAATCTAAACTAATTCCTTAATAATTCAACATAATCATTAGTTACTTTGGATTCATCAATCTTTAATTTCTACTATTGATTTGAAATATAATCTTGATTTTAAATATAATCTAACATTATTCATAGAATCTTTGAGGTGACATTCACCTATAATTTGTAATATTCACAAAGGTTGATTTTTGCTCTCAATGAATATCAATAATCTAAAAGGAATAATCTCATAGAACTCAATGAGGGTTGTTAAATTATATTTCAAATTAATGGTAGCAACTGAATCTCATAGGGTTTCACTTTAAACCAATCAATGACTTACACCTTCAAGATTTTACTTTTCTACAAAAATTCTCTCTCTCTCTCTCTGGATCCTCCATGGTACTTAATTTATTTTTGTATTATTTTCTAATATTTACCAAGATTTTCCACAAAATTAATGTGATTTAAAAAATTGTTGATAAAACTAATAGTTTAAAAAAAATAAAATTTTTGGGAGATTCACTAACAAAAAAAATATATTTTCCACAAAAAATGAAAAATTCGCCAAGATTTTGTATCTTTTTTGAGGATTTTCTTAATGTTATCCCTATTAGACATGTTTAAGAAAATATAATACTATTAAATTGATCATGGGAGGGAACTAAAATTAATTTCTAATGTCTATTATTTTTGCAAGATAAAAAGATATATTGTTAGGAGTAGAGTGACTTGATGCATAAGGAACAATTGGGATAAACTTCCAATAATTATTCATGAGATTTTATTCAAAAGATAGGATGATTTAACTAAGAGGTGTCTATGCAAACTCCTAATTATATGGGATTATTTCATTAAAAAAAGGATTATTGACAAATAGTTTGATGGATTTGTGGCTCAATTATTTTCATTATCAACCTATCATTAAAAATCTCCTACCTAGCTAGATCTAGAAGAAATTGTTGATCACCACTTAGTCATTTTTAAGCTATGTCTAAAGGAAATTCTTCGTAAAAGACATCAAGTTCATGCCATTTAACTAGTAATAGGAACCCAACCAGCTAACATCAAGACCTATAGGGACTCATATATTTAAAAATGTGAGGTTGAGAAAATGATTCAAGAGATGCTAGAGTCAAGTGTCATCAAGGATAGCTAGGCTGCTTAATCTTCTCTAGGTGATAGTGTGTAAGAAGGATGACACTTGGCACATGTCCAAACTATAGGAAGATCAAACATAATTAAAGATACACTTCTAATTCCAATTACAAATGATTTACTAAATGAACTGGATGAAGCTATATGTTTTTACAATACTTGATCCATTAATGACCAAATTAAAACTAAGAAAGAATTGCCTTGGATCAAAAGGGAATTCTTCAAACAAGCACAAGAAAGTTGAGGACTATGATAATCGTCAATTATCTTATTTAATAAAAGGGTTTGCTAATTAAAGATGCCGCATGAAAAGTAAAAGAAGAAAAAGCAAGAACAAAATTAAGCAATGAAGTAGAGAATAATATGAAGAAGATAATGACGATGACGATTTTATGCAAAAGAATCCATAGTTTTTTATTATGGTAAAATAGGTTGTGAAGGGACCCAAAACCCTTTTAGGAGAAAGAGAGCATTAAAGAGTATTAATACACACAGACCACAGTTCAGAGGCAATACATGCCCAATGAACAAAATGCTATCCTTAAGATAAATAGAGAAAAAGGTAGCCTAAAACAAACAAAAAGATAGCAACAAACTAAACAGTAAACAACAAGGAAAGCAAAGAGTACACTAAGCTAGGTCTACAAAAGAATCCATAGGTAATCAACATTGAAGATCATTCTTTTTTGAAAAGAGGTGGGATATGCCCTTAATCCTATAGTGCATATAATATTTTGAGTACTTGATTTGTGACTACGTTGAATCTTAATTAAGTTATATTATTATTTTTATATTCTTATTTAGATATTTAGACCATCTTAGATGTTGTATTTAGGTATTTAGAATACACATAGAAAGTAGAAGTAAGTTATAATCAATATATTAAATATTATCTTCATATTAAAAATATTCCCTCAAAATAATATATTATTATTAAATATTTGTAATATATTTGTTATTGTATTTTCTATTGTAAAAATTATTTCATTCCAAACGAAAACTAAACTTAAATTTATAAATGCACATAAACCCATCAAAGAATCTGCATAAATGCGCATAACCGATCAAATAATCTCCATAAGGCAAGCAAATACCGTTCCGTCGATAGGGTTTGCCAATTAGACGCTGGATTTCGATGAGAAATAAAAATATCTGAAGGGGCTTCAAATTTCCGTATATATAGTGGCTTGCACTGCTAAAGTAAAATAAAATTAATGATGTTTAACAGAAATGTCAATTAAAGATATAAAAGACAACCAGAACATGTTAGATTGGCAATGAGAAGACAAACAGATATCTACAATTCAACATTAAAAAATATCTATAACATTAAAACACGTTAAAAGTGCTTAAATAAACGAGGAGTATAACACCTACCATCGATAATTCCCCTTCAAAATGGCCTGCACGAAGCATGCAAGTCGCATCTCACGAAGCATCAGCCTTTCAGGTGACAATAACTTGCAATATATCTGGATTTGTAAATTTGGAAGGCGATATAAATCAGAATTTCTTTTAATGTACGACTGAAAAAAAATATTCATTATAGATAGCATATATTCTCAAATTTAGATTGATCCACACAATCTAGAAAATTCAGCTTAAATCTCTCAGACATAATCGAGACCAAGGTGGTCAAATTTGGTGGGAGAATACGATTTGAAACATTTGTATTGTAGCCTGGCCGCTGGCGGTTATCCCACGGACAACACATCCAAAAAAAGGCCGGCCTCACCATTCAACTCCTCGCAATTTTCTGCAACGTAACCTCTGAATACACTCCTATAAATACTCTCCTCCAAACAACTTCCCCTCACACCCAAAACTTCAGAATTCCCTCTTTCTGCAGTATTTATATTCTGAAAGAGATGGAATTCAATGGAGCATGTTTCATGGCAATTTTAGTAGTACTCAGTAGTGTTGGCGTAAGCTATGCATCGGATCCTGACATTCTCACCGATTTCGTTGTTCCGGCTGATCAGAACCCACTTAATATGACTGGCGATTTCTTCACTTTCACGGGATTTCGAGCATTGGGTAACACCAACATGACGGCGCTGACGGAATTTAAAGTGACAAAGGCAACGATGAAAGAATTTCCGGCGCTGAATGGGCTGAGCGTGTCAATGGCGGTGCTGCAGTTTCCGGTGGGCGGAGTGAACCCTCCTCACACTCACCCCCGCGCTTCTGAGCTTCTCCTGCTTGTGGACGGAACTCTCCAAGTTGGAATTGTGGACACCACTGGAAAGCTCTTCACACAGACCCTCACCACAGGAGATCTGTTTGTGTTTCCCAAGGGACTCGTTCATTACCAAATGAATATGGATCCCGCGTACGAGGCCATGGCTATTTCTGGCTTTGGAAGCGCCAGTGCAGGCACTGTTTCGGTCCCTTCTACTCTATTCACAAGCGGTATCCCCGATGATGTTCTCGCCAAATCATTCAAGACAGACGCCAAGACTATCGAGCTGCTCAAGACTGGCCTTAAAGGTCCCTGAGAACATGGTTTCTTCCAGTATTCATGCTTGACTGCCATAGAATAATGTTTTCTCTTTTCTTCCCTCTTTCTTAGCTTGGAATATGTTTTCCAGTTTGATTGCTTTCTTTTGTGCTCGCCGCCACAATAAATGCCTTCATCTGTCTTTACTGAAAGGTGAAAATAGAAGCAAGACAACAAACTTGTCATCTAACCTCCATTGCGCAATGGTCATGGTCTCTCTCTCTGTTTCTATATATACACCTATTATTTAGAGAACAGTAAAGAAAGCATAATGAGAAGTGTTAGTCTTAGTTTTTATTTGATCACTATGTCAAAATTGGGAATGGTCATCATGTTGAATGTATTGTGGTAATAGATTTGATGCAAGCATATTTAAACATTTCAAGAGTCAAATTATCTATGAAAATTAAGGTGTATTAATTTATGTTGTAGTAAAAAGTCTATGTAACACATTTGCTATGTATAATTTGACTTTTGCTATGCATAATTTGATTTTAGGATTTGATCAAGATGGAAGAAAATTGAACACATTATTATTGTAATACCTTGTAATTGGAAAGATATCAAATTTTCAAAAATTTAGTAAGAAAATAACAGAAACAATTAAACTAAGAGTTCTTAAATAGTTGGATAAAAATGGATTAGGGGGAATTTATAGAACTGTTATAAGTAATGTTACAGATTTTAATTGAAATGTGGTTTCAATTAAAAAGTTATAAATTTATAATAATTTATAAATTTAAATTAGTAAAGATTTTAATAAAATAATAGTTGTCATTAAAACTCGAATTTTAATATGCATAAAACACAATGCATTGATTTGCCTTTGTTGAAAGGAGAAAATGGACACCTTATTATTTCAAGAGGTGTAATTATATTATGGCATCACAATTTTTAGCCATCTCACAAAAATAAAAAGAATAGGAGTGATTTTTTCTTCTTTATCCAATTAAAATAGTAACTTTCCTTTCACTTTAGATTATTGTATATACATAAATGCATATATACATAAATGCATATATATATATATATATATATATATATATATATATATATATATATATATATATATATATATATATATATATATATATATATAGTGAATGCTAAATGTTTTTTTTTACAAAAAATGATATCTTAACATCTTCTATATAAATCTAACTTGTAAAATATAAGTATGCTAGTCTAATCTCTATTGGACAATGGCCATGGTCTCTTTCTTTATCTATATATATGCACGTAACATTTGAAGAACAAAAAAGAAAGAATAATGAGATGTGTTAGTCTTGTATTTGACTTTGTCTAAATTTTAAATTTTGTGTAAAAACTGGCAATGGTTGTTGTGTTAAATCTATTGTGACAATCAAGTTATTTTTGAAAAAAAACAACAAAAGGGTGTTGGCCCATGGAACATAAGGAAGCTAACTAAGAGAATTAACAAAATATTAGTCCAACTTAGAAAGAAGCAGTAGTAGTAGTCAAGCACACATAGCGTCTACCTCTATCAAAAACATAAAAGAAAAATCTAACCCAACACAACCGCTGAGTAGCAAATGACCATGAAATAGTTTTGAGAAAATTCAGCATAAAAAGAAACTTATGCCACACAGGGCTAAAAAAAGTACTTAAAATTTTAAAAATATGGAAAATAGCACCCACCCAACTATTAGGCCTAGTGTTAGCCCCAACACTATCCGCAGTCCCATTTCCATCCAACCGCAGAGTGATTTTCCATCCCATAAGCATTTTGACAGTAGCAAGACAACCCACTCTTCATTCAGGAACTTGAAGAGCTCACAATTTCCTTCCACAGAGTCCTTCCCCTTCAAAGCCTTCTCATTGAGAAGGCAAAGCATGGTAGCAGATGCATGGATCACCTTGAGAGAAAATTTTTTGACATCAACTAGTCTTTTGTTGGTATTATCAAGGTCTCGAGTGAGTTTGGCCATAGTGTCCTCCAGGGAAGCAATTTGGTATTTGATTCTCCCCACCAGACCACTTACCATAGTGTCTTTACCACCAATGGGGTCCTTCTCCATCCTAGCAGTGGGGTCCTTCTCAATCTTTTCCTCCTTAGCCGTGGTAGTTTGGGTGTCCTTTTCCATCTTATTCTCCACCTCATCAAAATAATTATCCAAGTCTTCTCTTCTAGGAGAACCCATAGAGGCATCCTCTTGGCTCATTAGCTCTTTGATAGATTTTTTTCCTTTCTCTTTGGCAATGCGAGAGGAGTGGTGGGTAGAGCTGGGCTGGGGATCAGTATTTAAGGGGCAATCCAAGTTAATGATGTTTGTCTTGTGTTTTTTGGGAGGGGGCTGACAGGACTCTCTAGGAATAAGGACATGTTTGGGGTTAGACCACAAAATAGGGGTGGGTTGGGTTTCAGAGGATTTAGGGCTAGCAACAGGGGTTGAACAACCTTTAGAATCAGAGGGCGTGGGAAAGCCCTGGTTAAGGGAGATTGAAGGTGACAGAGGTTGCTAGATAGAGTGTGTAACTTGCATAGCTGGGCGAGGGCATAGGGCACAGTGGAAATTATATAGTTTGAGGATGAGGCCCTGGTGGAGGTAGACATGCTTCTTCCCAAGTGAGATAGCCTCATTTACATCATTGACATTGGACTCCAAAGAGTGTAACAAGTAAAAATGTAAGCAAATCAACAATTTATGCTGAAAATAATTTAAAATAAGAAGATGGTAGTTGTAGAAAGTACCATAGCAACCCTCTAGGCTGAAATACTTAATGACCAACTTGCACATTTTAGGCTAGAATTCTGGGAGGTCAAAAATGATGTAGCCTCCATTTTTAGATACAGGGGTATATTCATTCTTAAAAAATTGAATGAACTCAGTTTTTGCCTGGTCTTTTGCATTTTTCTTCCACTTTCTAACAGTAGTCCGCATCCCAGTAGCTTGGCCGATAACCTCCTCATTTATCTCAAAAGTGATACCATTGATGGTAACTTTTCTTTCATTCCAAGTCTTAACAAACTACCTGGAGATCATTTCATCATGGCCCATGACATTTTCCATAAAAGGAAGAATACCTCCCTCTTGACAGAAATACATAACCATGGGGTTGGAGGAGAATTATTCTTCAATCTTGTCAGGTTTAATCCTCTTCCTCTCGCCTCCCATCTTCTTCCTAAGAAGCCAGTCACTCCTCACCCCGCAAAACATAGGAACAAAGTTGCCGTCACCCTCAGAACTAGAAGGGTCGAAACCAGAGTGGTAACCCATAAAACCCCTAGAACTAGACTCACAGCCCAAATTTTTTTCAAGGTAGATGTGAGGAATGGAGAATTGATTTCTGTAGAAAAGAATTAAGGTCTTGTCATGCTGGGTGCCATAATTAGGGTAATAATGACCTTGAAGCTCGTGATTCATCGCCAGTAAGGCTACTGGGGTTAACATGTGGGGATGCCATTGTAAAATGTAATTGGCATAATTTAAATCCACTCCAAATCTCCTATAATCCTCCATAGATTTCACTTTCCTTAGAAACCATTCCAAATAATAATGCCCTGTAAAAGGTAACCTTGTACTATTATGTCACATCAAACCGCTATTGCAATTAAGGGACCCTTCAAAACACACCATGTAGCACTTGAAAGTAGTACAAGAAGAAGTGATAAAAATGTAATAGTGCCTGACCCCACTAGTAGATGCCCAAACCAAGGTCCAAGTTTTAAACTTCATGGAACCCAAATTTAGTGTCCCTTATTTCCTGCCTAAGCAGGTTTTGAGTAGTTTGGGGTAATTGACTGACAACTCTCCAACACCAGAGCCTATTGAGATGCAGATCAGTAGCATCCATGGCATCAGCCACAAAGTTTCCTTCTCTAAAGGTTTGCATGATGGTTGACCTGTGGGTGCACTCCATTAAACCAAAAAAATTTGATAAAATACTATCAAATTTTGAGCCAGTGCTAGAGTTTCCCCGAATAGCATCAATGATAACTTTAGAATCGCCATCAATAGAAATGTTGGTACATCCCAGAGTAATGAAAAAATTTAGGCCTAAAAGGAGAGCCATACGCTCAGCTTGATTGACAGTGTGATTTAGAAGAGGGCCATCATAAGTAGTCACCAATCACCCCCTGTGATCACGAATGATGCCACCACCAGCTTGGAGACCTTCGTAAATCGAGACATCAAAATTGAGTTTGTGTCAAGTAGCCTGGGGAGGAGTCTAGATAGTAGCCTTACGAGTTGTAAGCTTGGAGTTGTCAAATTTAGGGAATCCCTTGGCAATGCCCCAAATCTTGGCATTTTTGTGATCCCAATCAGAAGGGGGAAGACTAGGGATATTCTAGTGGAAGACAAGAAAGTTGTCCTGTAATAGTTTGAGATCCAAGTGGAACACCTCAGTAGCATTGAGCTCAGTCTCCCTGAAAATTCTATTATTACATTCCTTCCATAGGATCGAACACAATATGGGAAGGGCCTAATTCCAAAGGAGTTTTATTAGGAGATGATGGGAAGGTGAAAACTAGTCGCAAAACCAATCATGGATATCCTTGTTAGGAACCCATATAATGTTGAGCCAGGATAGGATCTGCTGCCAGATCTCAATGGAAAAATCACAATGTAAGAAGATGTGATTTATACTTTCCTCCTCCTTTTTGCATAAACAACATCTATTAGCAAGGCTAAATCCCCTTTTAGTCAGATTGTCAAGAGTGAGGATTTTGCTGTGGAGCACCATCCACCAAAATAAATTCACTTTAGGGATCAATTAGGGCTGCCACAGTTTCTTCCAACATGTGGTGTCAGCAATTTATGTGATCAGTAGATTGTAAGCCATTTTAACAGTGAAGCCTCCATTTTGGGTGTGTCGCCATAGACGTCTATCTAGTTGATCTATCAGGAGAATGCAAAAAGAATGAAGTAATTCATTGAGTTTGGTAGCAAGGTTGACAAGATCTAGTCTGTCCTGCAGGATAGGGATAAGATGTATCCACTTTCCATTGGAGATGAAGTTAGAGACTAGGGTACCAACTCCAAGCGTGAGTATGTTCCTTAGTTGGGAGAAGTGGGAGGAAGCTAAAATAATATCTAGCAGCCAACGATTCTCCCAAAATTAGATATCCTTGTCATTAGCC
Source organism: Chamaecyparis obtusa (assembly GCA_027943335.1). Classification (NCBI taxonomy): domain Eukaryota; kingdom Viridiplantae; phylum Streptophyta; class Pinopsida; order Cupressales; family Cupressaceae; genus Chamaecyparis; species Chamaecyparis obtusa. The sequence continues at coordinate 29,562 of BSBK01005170.1, forward strand.
AATTTCCAAATGGCGCCTTTCTCCAAACTATTTCTGCTCTTGAGAATTTTGTTCCATATTTTGGATCCTCTCGAGTGGTCCTGTTCTATGAAGAGTTTATAGAATCATCCACCATCTAGGTACTTAGCCTCCATAATTTTGCACCAGTCAATAAACCCTGTGACCATAGTCCATGCCATCTTAGATAGCAGGGCCCTATTGAGATTGTGTGTTCTTCTTAGGCCTAGCCCACCTAGATGTTTAGGAAGGCAGACATTATCTCAACTAACCAAAGGGAGATGTTTCTTTTCATTTGAACCATACCAAAGGAAAGTCCATTGTATCCTTTCCAATTTATCAGCCATGAAACCGAAGATTTTGAAAATAGAAAGGAAATAGACAGGTACACCTTGAAGAGAAGTAACAAGGATTTGGAGCTTACCAACACTACTGAGGAGCTTACCTTTCCATCCCACCAGATTCCTTTGGGTTCATTCCAAAATGGAGTTCCAAAATTTGTTCTTCACATATTTAATAGTTAGGGGGAGCCCAAGGTAAGGGGCAAGAAGAGAATCAATGTGGCAGCCCAGAATCTTTAGGATTTTAATTTGACCGACAGGATCAGTATTGAAGAAGAACATTTAGCTTTTGTGATAGTTGATGTGTTGAACCAAAGCAGTAGCATACCTATCCAACATCAATTTCCACATCCTGGCCTCCTTGACCGAGGTGGTGCCAAAGAAGAAGGTGTCATCCACAAACTATTGAAGGACCATTGGGGAGAGGCTAATAGCCTGTTTAATTCCCTCAATTTCTCTAGAATGTGCCATCTGTATCATATTATGCCCCAAAACCTCAAGAAGGATGGAAAGGTAAGGGGAGAGGAGGTCCTCTTGATGAAGACCCTTATGAGGAGAAAACTTGGTGCCCAGTCTGCCATTGAGAAGCATTACAAATCTAACCATTTTAGTACAAGCTTTGATGAAAGATATGAAGTCTTGAGAAAAATGAAAAGCTGTTAAGACCTTATATAGAAAAGTCCAGTTGAATTTATCATAGGCTTTTGAAATGTCAACTTTGAGGGCCATTCCAATAGCCTTACTATGGTCTATGGAGTGCAAAATTTCATGAGTGGTAATGGCTACGTCCATAATTTATCTCCCCGACATGAAACCTTTCTGATCGGGGTTGATGATCTTGTTGGGAAAAGGTTTGATTCTATTGACCATGATCTTGGAGAAAACTTTGTAGAGGGTATTACAGAGACTGATGGGTTTGAAGTCCTCCATTATTCTAGTCTCCACACACTTAAGCACAAGAATAATATAGGTGTCATTAAGTTGCTTAAGGATTTTCTTAGTTCTGAAGAAGTCCTGGGCCATGTGAATTACATCGTAACCAACAATGTCCCAAAATTACTGGAAAAAGGAAAAAGGGAGACCATTAGGGCCCAGAGCTTTGTAGGGTCCCATAGCGAATACATATTTATGAACTTCCTCATCAGTAACCTTGGAGAGAAGGGAATTGTTATCAATACCTATGAAAATCCTAGGTAAATGGGAAGTAAGCTAGTTTTGGAGATTTTCATTATTCCCAACATTTATATCAGTAAAGGAATTGATAAAATAATCAGTGGCCAAATTTCCCAACATAGTAGGGTCAGAAATCACATCACCCAGATTATTTGTCAAAGTGATGATGGAATTACATCTCTTATTCTTGCAAGAAGATTGATGAAAAAGGTCATGTTGTGGTCTCCCTCTTTGAGCCATAAAACCCTAGATCTCTGTTTCTAGAAGACTTCCTCATTGGCTAGAGTCTCCTTCTAGCTATTTCTAGAATTTTCTTCTTCAATGTGTAGGTTAGGGAATAGGTTGCTAGCAGCCATCTTTCCTTGGAGAGTTTCCAACTTCTTAGCCAGAGCCTTTTTATTGTGAAAGATGTCTCCAAAGGCAGTATTATTCCATCCTTTGACAACGCCCTTGATGAGCTCTAGTTTAGAAGCCACCCTAAACATGACCATACCTTTGAAAGGAGTAGACCACCATTGTAAGATCCTTTCCAAAAGTTGGGGTGAGAGGTCCACATAATTTCATAGCTGAAAGGAGAAGGGTAGGGGTGCTTCCCATCCAACCATTTGAGCAGAAGAGGATTATGATCAGAGGTAGTTTGGGGAGAGCAGTCAGGGAGAAAGTTAGTCCCAAATTCCAAGAGGAAGAGGTAAAGACCAAGTGTAGGGGTTTCCCTTAAGGTCCACATCATGAAGATCATTCAGGAAAATGAAGATGGATAGGTCCCCCATGCTATTGGTATAATCCATAATGCCTCTACATTTTTGAGAAGGGTACAACAGAGAGTTAAAAATCCCTTGCAACTAGAAATTTAGAGTTCTACAAGGGAAGAAAGGAGGTCGTTATCTCTTCCCACACCTCTTTTCTCCCCTAGCGAGAGTTGGGAGCATAAATATTGAAATAATGCCAAACAACCATCGAGGAAGTGAAGGAAACAACCATGTGATACTGAGAAAAGCTAAGAGAATCCTCCCAAACCTTAGATAGATTCCAAAGGGTAGAAATTCCTCAAGAAGCCCCATGAGCCTCAGAGTAAAAGAATATGGCCCCAAGCTATAGTCTCCCCACAAGAAAATCAAAATTTTTATAAGACTTTTAAACTTCCTAGATTAAGATAATATAAACCCTATAGTCACTGATATACTACTTAACATCAAGCTACTTCTGGCAATTATTTAGACCCTGAATCTTCCAAGAGAAGACAATCATTTCTTACCATTTTGTATGAGGTAGAGGGTTTGTTGTTGATGCATGTGCATTCTTGGTCCTCGGTGAATCTACATGGTGGTGTGTTACTTAGCCGGTGTTACTCGATTGTAGCCTTAACTGATGGTATCAGTTATTGAAAGCAGCTCAGTCACTGAAGGAACTCGATGAGACTTCTTGTGCTTAGTGGAACTAGTGCTCAGTAATGCCCATGTTGCTTGGTTTTGTTGGTTGTTTCACTAGTGCTCGGTTATTTCTTTGGGGCTCGGTAGTTTTGGTTTACCAACTGGAGTTCTTGAAGATTTTCTTGGCCAACTTGGTGCATTTATTGTTGGTAGCTCTTGTTACAGGCTGACATGTTGAATTTATTAATTGTAAGGCTATTTGAGAGCTGACTTGTATTGCATTTAATATTTTTTAGGGGAGTTAATGGTTTCATCCAGCCAACTTATGGCTAATGATTAGTATTTAAGGGGTGTTTGGGGTAGTTGTTTAGGCATGACTTAGAGAGATCATAAAAGAAGATTTGAGGGTAGTAGAGAAGCAAAGTTGTGGAAAAGATCCTGTGTGATCTTGTAGATTAGATTGTTATTTGATAGTTTGTAATAGTAGAGCTAGTGGTTTTCATACTTGGAGACAAGGAGATTTCTTGGAGGCTTGCGAGCTCAAGTTTAGATCTACCTTAGGGTTTCCATCAGTTGTTGATTGTTTCAGAACTAAACTAGCTGGAGTTATGTTGGATCTTGATGATCTTGTAGAATTGTTTCTAATTGTAATTGGCCCTAACTTGGAAGGCCTTATAGCCATGCATGTTAATGGAAAATATGTTTTGAAACATATCTTGTGGTGTTGTGTTGTGTTATTCTACTATGTTGTTCTGAAGCTGCAAGGTTTGGAATGTCCTTAATTGGATCCACCATCCCTTCCCTACATTAGGTGGTATTAGAGTTGAGTTGATCTTGTGGAGTGAAGGTTGACCTAGCAAGGCTGATCTTGCAAAGTTAATCTTGTTGGTGAGGAGATCATATGATTTGTGTTGTAGATCTGAAGCACTGAACTTGTGGAATCTTGCCCTAGTTATTTCTGCAAGGTGGTAGGCTGATTTGACTTGCATACAACTTGGAGGTTGTCACAAGGTGGTTGGTGTAGGGTTTGTTGTAGAGGGTTTCTCTTATCTTTAAGGATGCCTCTAAGAAGATTAGACCCTAGAGTGATTGTAGATCTCTATGATACTATGGAATCTAAGATTATTGAGAAGGTGAAATCAGATTTCAGATCTGAGATAGAGTTGATGAAGAATGACACGGTCTCTGAGATCATGAGAGCTGTGGCTAGTGTAACTCAGAATGTTGGTACTGAAGATGGTTATGAGGAAGCTGCTGAAGACTCTGAAGCTACTAGATCTAGTGGTGATGACCAGAGGGATAGATCTAGTGAAGACAAAACTACTTGGTTGCCTAGATCTGGAGTTCGGTTAAATAGTAGTTACCAAATGGAAGTTTCTACTTTCTCTGGTACTTTGAAGCCCAACAATTTGATTGAATAGATTGGTGAACTTGAAGATTTCTTTGAGCTAGAAGAAATTGAAGATCCTCTTCAGGTGAGGCTAGCACATACAAAGTTGAAGGGTCATGCTGCTCTTTGGTGGAAAGAATTACAAAGAGATGGAGAAGATGAAGGTGAAATAAATTTCAATTGGTGGAGGTTGATGGTGACTAAGTTGAAAGCTAAGTTCATACCTATTGATTATGAGCTTGACTTGTTTAAGAAGTTGTAGAATCTAAAACAGAAGGATCTAACTGTTGAAGATTATATCGAGGAGTTCTACAAACTTACTGTTCGGTCTAAACATAGAGAACTTGGTAAGGAAAAGGTAGCTCAGTATGTGAATGGTTTGAGATTCAATATTTAGGATGAGATTGGTATGCTGAAGATTGATTTTGTGGAAGATGCTTATTAGTATGCTTTGAAGGTAGAAGATAAGTTGAAGAGGAAACAACATAGTAATCCCCGAGGGAAGGAAAATATTGATCACTCAGTGAAGGATAAATTGATGACTACAGAAGATGAACAGAAACTTGTACAACTGAAGAAGAAGACAGGTAGAGTTATCTTTTAAGGGAACTTGTTATAACTGTGGTGAAGAAGGACACCATTATTTTGAGTGTACACAGAAGAAGCTTGGTGACTAACGAACTGATGTGGTGAATGAAAATGTTGAGAATGAAAATAAATCTGAGAACTTGCTACTTCAGTGAACATTTCTCAGTACAAAGGAGGAACCTTGTAAGAGGATTAACTTGTTCAAGACTTGGTGCAAGTCTGGAGGTAAAATTTGTGATGTTATTTTTGACAATAGTAGTACTGATAACCTTGTTGCTGAGGACATGGTTCAGAAACTTGGTTTGAATAGGATGAGACATCCACATCCTTATAAGACTAGATGGTTGCAAGATGATCATGCTCTAGAAGTAAGAGGATAATGCTTTATTGATGTTCAGATTGGCCAGTATAAGGATCTTGTGTTATGTGATATTGTGGAGATGAATAATTGTCATATATTGCTTGGTAGACCTTGGAAATATGATTTTAGAGCTATGTATGATTGTGTGAAGAATGTGTTTATTGTTGAGAAGGATGACAATAAGTTTTCCCTAATGCCTTTGCTGGATACAACACTCAGTAGGAGAATTCTGAGTATTGGTAGCCAAGTTGAGTTGGTAGATCCTGAGAGAATGAATGATTAGTTTTGAGAATAGACCTGTATGTTATCAAGGAAAGACTTGAAGAGACAGAGGAAGCTAAAGTGGAAGCGTATGCAAAGTGAAAAGGTGGAGGACTTGTATGTGAAGAACCAGTTCAAGGTTTATGTGCTGAGTCCCAGAAGAATTTCTTCTCACATATGAACATATTTTTGAACTTGGGGTGTTTGATGCAGGGGAATTCTTGGTCCTTGGTGAATCTACATGGTGGTGTGTTACTCAGCTAATGTTACTCGATTGCATCCTTAACCGATGGTCTCGATTATTGAAGGAAGCTCGGTCGCTGAAGGAACTTGGTGAGACTTCTTGTGCTTGGTGGAACTGGTGCTTGGTAATGCCTATGTTTCTTGATGTTGCTTGGCTTGGTCAGTTATTTCACTAGTGCTTAGTTGTTTCTCTGGCGCTTGGTAGTTCTAGTTTATCGACTAGAGTTCTTGAAGATTTACTTGGCCAACTAGGTGCATTTATTGTTGGTAGCTGTTGTTACAGGCTGACATGTTGAATTTATTAATTGTAAGGCTATTTGAGAGCTGACTTGTATTGCATTTAATATTTGTTAGGGAAGTTAATGGTTTCATCCAGCTGACTTGTGGTTGATAATTAGTATTTAAGGGGTGTTTGGGGTAGTTGTTTAGGCATGACTTAGAGAGATCATGAAAGTAGATCTGATGGTAGTAGAGAAGTGAAGTTGTGGAAAAGATCATGCGTGATCTTGCAGATCAAATTATTAGTTGATAGTTTGCAATAGCAGAGCTAGTGGTTTTCATACTTGGAGACAAGGAGATTTCTTGGAGGCAAGTTTAGATCTGCCTTAGGGTTTCCATTAGTTGCTGATTGTTTCAGCACTAAACTAGCTGGAGTTATGTTGGATCTTGATGATCTTGCAGAATTATTTCTAATTTTAATTGGCCCTAACCTAGAAGGCCTTACAACTGGGCATGTTAATGGAAAATATGTTTTGAAACATATCTTATGGTGTTGTGTTGTGTTATTCCACTGTTTTGTTCTGAAGCTGCAAGGTTTGGACTGTCCTTAATTGGATCCACCATCCCTTGCCTGCATCAGCTACCTTCCAGCAGCAATTTCCTTTTTTATGCTCCTTTTTTTTTACCCTGTCTAACAGGCATCTAGGTTTTGTGTCCACACCAACATTAATTTTTTTTCATTATTCCTTATCTTCCTCTGTTGGGTTTTCCATTCCATTGCCTCACTTTCTAGCATAGATTTGGGCACCGATGTAGTACTACAGGTTAGTTGTGGGGGATTACTATCAATGGGGTTAAGAACCACCTCAATAGGGTTAAGAACCACCTCCATCACTAGGACACCCTCAGACCCATAGGGAGATGCCTCAATAAATTTTTTGTCACTAACCTTGAGATCCATCTAAGGAATCTCCAGGACAGGGCTATTACAATGTTTAGTCTTCGATTCATTGTTAGGGAAACAATTCCCATCTATGTCTAGTCCCTTACCCATAGGTATTTCTCCATATTCTAGACCATAGATGATAGAATCAACACCCTCCAAGGGTGGGGTTCCCTCTGTTATGATAGCCTTCTGAGAAACAACTTCCATAGCCTTTTGAGGAGGTAAGACATCTAAAGAAAATTGATTTAGCTTTGGCTCTGATAGCTTAGGGGCCTTGCAATCCTTCCTAGTATTCCCTTTAGCATTATAGTCTTGACAGAAAAGGGTAACATTCTCATAGACAATGGCCTGGGTCCATTTCCCAAGTTTGGATTTAAGAACCACAAATTTTGGGAGAGTCTTGTTAATAGGGACATTAACACAAAAGCGGGCAAAGACTAGGCCTGACTTTGAAAGGGTTACCAGATCTGCCGAGATGTAATGACCAAAAGAGTTCCCAATCCATTTGAAAACCTATTCATCCTAGAACTTAAGAGGGAGCCTAGGTAGATGGACCCAGATAGGAGCCATCTTGTTAAGGTCAACTAAGGGCTTGAAACTTGGTTTCCATTTAGCCAGGGTGAGGAGGTGGTTTCCATAAAGCCACGAACTTGCAAGGGTAAGGGAAAGGTCTTCAACCACCCTAAACCTGAAGAGGAATAGTCCACCTAAAATATCATAGGAAACCATGCTCCCTTTTAGCTTCTAGTAGTTTCCCACCCATTTCCTGACCATATCAATGTTGGGTCTGAAGTTGTAAAACCATCCAACCAGAGCTAGGTGAAATTCTACCATTTTTTTTTATCCACAATAGAGTCAGGGAGCAAGACCTTAGTGCCTTCTTCTATGATGGTTTCCGCACATAAATTGGGATCCTACTCAGCAATTTGAGCCCCCACTAACATGCCTTTCCAGTTAGCCTTGGGCCCAGAGAGGGGTAGGGAGTCCAAAGTACCTGCCACAGTAGCTTTGTTAGAGTCAGACAAAAGAAGACCAGATGAAAGAATGGGTAGGTCTCCAGAAGGGGAAGGGGGTTCCTCCCAAGAAACATCCACCATGGGAGGAATTCAAAATGTTCTTCACATGCCAAGTTTCAGAGCAATCAATGCTTGCCCAATCTAATCTTAAATCAAGTTGTTACAAGTGTATGTAAACACCTATTATTTGAAGTATAGTAAAGATAGCATAATGAGAAGTGTTAGTCTTGTTTTTGTTTGATCTCTGTGTCAAATTGGCAATGGTCATCATGTTGAATGTATTATGGTAATAGATTTGATGCAAGCATATTTAAACACTTCAAGAGTCAAATTATCTATCAAAATTGAAGGTGTCTATTTATTTATGTTTTTATAAAAAGTCCATGTCACACATTTTCTATGCACAACTTGACTTTAGGATTTGATCAAGATGGAAGAAAATTGAATACCTTATAATTTGAGAGATTTCAATTTTTCAAAATTTTAGTAAGCAAATAATAGAAATAATTAAAATAAATTTTTTTAAATGGTTGGATAAAAATAGATCAAGGGGGAAGTTTATAGAATTGTTACAAGTAATGTGACCAATTTTAATGGAAATGTGGTTTCAACAAGAAAGTTATAAATTTATATTAATTTATAAATTTAAATAAGTTAGTAAAGATTTTTATCAAACAATAGTTGTCATTAAAACTGAAAGAATAAAAATCCAAGGAATCATCTTTTTCTCTTTTCTTCCCTCTATCTTAGCTTGAACATATTTCTTAGTATTCTTTTGTGCTTGTCACTGCAATAAATGCATTTATTTCTCTTTGTTGAAAGGAGAAAATGGATACATTATTATTTTAAGAGGTGTAATTGTTACCCAAATTTTCCTATGCATACAAATTTGGTAGAAAACCATCCCTAGGCCTTTGTTTTTATCTTGTTAAACACCCCAAAAAGTTTGATGAGTCTACCTCTTTTCCCCTAGTCTCTACAATATCTTTTAGGTCTCTGGCTTGAAGAAAAACCCTTAAAAAAATTCATAAACTAGTTGTTTCCCACAAACCCTTTGGCCTCATTATATTTCTATGTTACTTTATCCTGGTCACTTAAGTCATCCCAATTCCCACGTGCCTTTTTAAATCCTTCAGTCGCCAAGTCTCTGATTCCAGGTAGTTAACCACCTTAACACTCAACGATCCCATGAGCGATTACTATTTCATTTGGCGGTCTCAGATCGGCGGCTAGGTCGAGATTCTAGATCTGACAGTTGTCACATGATCTCATGGCCCCAAAAGATTCCATGAGATCTTGTGACGATCGTCAATTTTCCTACCTGTAGAGTTCATCTTGTCAGTGGAACCGGTGCCACCTCATCTGATTTGGCAACTCTTGATTCATCAGTGGTGTCTGATTTGGTAGGTTGTCAATGAGGCCATCTTCTTTGGCTGGTTAAGTTTTGACTTAATCGTGTGGTCATCGTTATACTGGAGGCTCAAGATGCATGTGTTTTATCATGGCGATATAGCAATAGCCGTTGATCCTTCTCCATTGCCTAGCTTCTGACAGTGGGTCCTATGTTAGAGATAGATGCTACATGTATCTCGATTGTCATTTTCTCATTGGCTAGTTGGTGTGCGATGTGGAAATGTTGTTAGTGGGACTGGCCCCTTTCGGCAGTCAGAGGCTCTGACATCTACAGAGGATCAACGACCAGTGTATGTTCACAAGGGTTTGTGTCAGGGCTCGCGATCATGAGATAGCCGTGGATCTTGCCTTATCTCTAGGCTCTGTCAGGTGGGTCTGATGTCAGAAGGTATGCAACGTGTATCCGAAATGGCATAGTTTGATTGGTTGTTTGGTATGCTACATGGCAGTTATTAGTGGGCCCATGGGGTCAAGGCTTTCTAAAGTGATTAACTCTCTGCAAGATCTCATGGCTATCATTACACCATGGATCCAAAAAGCTTGATCATTACAATCATGGTATAGCGACAGCCGTTCGATGGTGTTCTTAGGGACATGGGTCCAAAGTCTTCCAGGTGCGATGACGTGCTTGATTTCTATTGGTTGCTGACTTCCAAGTGGCGATTGACTTGTTAGGGGGATTTTAAGTTGTTTTCTCAGCACATCACGACCATTCATCTATTGGGAAGGGTTTCTCATTGATGGTTGCCTTTTAAAAATTTTCTGCTAGCCATTATATTTCAAACATTTGAATGCTTTCTGCTAGTTTTGGTAGGGTTTTGCATTCTTTTGGCCATGCGCGACATCGGTTAGCTCAAGAATTGATTTCTCAAGATGGTTGTGGTTGAGAGGGTTATGGAGGTGACTATTGGTTGGTGTTGCAGAGTCCTTTTCTACATTTTCATGGTAGGAAGTGCTGGAAAGAGTTGATGCCACCTTTTCAAGCGGTACTGTTATCTAGAGATTTGTGATCGAATTTGAAGCCTTCATGGCTTAGTGGAGTTGTAGATGGGTTGGTGGGCCAAGGTTGTTGTGTTTACAGGTGTTTTCAGTTCAAAAGGATCAGCATGCAAGAGAGATATGATTTGATCACTGGTTCTCAGAGATTTTCATTAATAGGTGATCAGTACCCTAGGGTTTGATATCATTGATTAACATTGTAACCCTAGTTAGGTTTTTGACTCCTACCTACATGTAGTTGAGTATGCATATAATGTATTTTTGAAGCTTTTAAGCTCAGAGTTTGACAATTTGTGGAAGAAATTCACCTTTCTTGAGAGTCATCTGTGGCATTTTCTCTGCCCTCTGGCTTCTATAGTTGTATTTCTCCCATTGATTATCCAAACACTGCAGATGTATTTTGTGACATTTCTCATGTCCCTATGCTTCCTTGTTTGTATTCTCTCTTATTGAATTGAAGTATATGTGTGTTTTGAGTGACATCTCAGGGTTCTTGATCCCTCTCTCTTTCTACAATTATTGTGTGTTATTGTGTTTGATCTGATTTTGATGTTTTGTGGGTATACATTAGCCCCCTAATGGTCTTGTCTCAATCCTACATGGAGTTGCATAAATGAATGGCTACTTGCAGGTCATAGGTTGTGTCCTATGTTCAGGCCCTCCTATGAAATACTTATGCAAGCCTATTTAGTGAGTTGTGATCTCCTAGACTTGAGTTGATTCATTTGATTTCATCCTACATACTAAGATCCAAACCCTAGTTTTGGTGCATCACCTAGTAGGTACTTTGCTTTCAGTCATTTCCCTTTCCAAGTATTCCTTCTATGCCTTTCCCTCAAAAGTTTTACTTTACATGTCAAGAAGCAAAGTAAGGTAATTATCCAAGAGGAACTAGCCTAGAACCTAGAAGTTTCATCTTAGTTAGCAAAGGTCCCACAACCTAAAGATGATTCCCATGTTATACTGAGTTATCAAGACCAAGAGAGCTTGAAACAAAGGGTGCAAACTTAGTGTATAACAATTTCTAGCATGCCCAACGGGACTAAAAAGAAGTTCATTGTTTAGAAGATTATGTTATCTCTGATATATAGATTGCATAGTACATGCTTTTAGAAATCATTCTATCAGGTATATCTAGCGACTCCACTGATTTCAAAGATTAGGGCTAACCTTGTTCAAGTTTTATGAGAAAGATTGAGACTAGAAGCTCAAAGCCTACCTAATTTTAAAAGTTGCCCTCAAGAAGAAGTCATAAAGGCAGGTCAACTCAAAGAACATCCCTTGTAGGGAGAGTTCAATCGACACCTCCTAATACTTCAAAAAGAAGAATTTTTCCCTTTTATTCCAGAAGAAGAGGCAGATCTCTAACCAGAGATCTAGAAGAGGATTCAAATCTAGCAGCAAATACAACTCACATAGTTGTTAATCTTCAAATTCCAACTCCTACAATGGCAAGACCATTTGCATTTGCACCCTTTAATCAGGGTAGTCCATTGAATTTTGCTCAACATCATGATGTACCCTTGGTGGCACTTAAGAGTATACTTGATTTCATAGGTGAAGGGTAGACAACTAATTTTGAGTACATAAGAGATGTGACCACCCTCTGCAGCATACACAACATTACTCAAGAAGATGTGGCCACAAAGTTATTAGCAGCCTCTTTTAAAGGTAAGGCTCTTGAATGGTTTAGAACTCTAACTGTTGGTTCTATTACTTCATGGGATGAATTAGGGGATGCATTAAGCAAGCATTTTGAGGATAAATCAGATAACTTATATCTGGTTGAATAGTTGACAACCATTAAGAGAGACCCTCAAGGACAAATGACAGATTATAATAGTAGATTCCTTAAAACATGGAATAGAATCTTAGTCTTTGTGAGACCATCAACTAACCATGCCTTCTTATACTATCTGCAAAGTCTAAATGGTCAAATTTTTGTCATGATCTAGTCTATGGGTGGTACTTCTTTACCCCAAGCCTTTGACATAGCTGTCAGGGTTGAAAATTGTTTGATTTAGGTAGGCATGATTGCTAGAAGGCCTCCAATGCCCATTTTTCCTAGCCTTCAACCCATTGCACCTGCCCAAGTACCCCCATTTACTCCTATTCCCACCATAGCAACACCTCAAGCTAGTACCAGTGGTCAAGAACATGCTAAGGCAAGTTTCTCTCAAGAGTTGCAAGAGATCAAAAGTAGCCAGCAAACTAGTATACAAGAGATGACCAACTTGTTGTAGACCTTGACTAAAGAAGTAACAAATCTAAAGAAGCAAGGTCAAGGAATCAGACCACCATTCTAGCCACAAGGCCAAGGTCCTAATCAACAATATCAAAATCAAGGATAGCCTTATCAAAAAAATAGGCCACCATACCAAGGAGGTTATCAAGGACAAAGACAAAGCTTTAATTAGAGACCATTCGAACCATATAATCCTGCACCTCTCAATTCTACAAATCCAGTGAGGGATATGGTTCCTAGTCAAAATAACGTGGCCATGGAGAATGAGTGGTGTTTTCCTTGTAGTTAGCTTCACAATCAGGCTACGTGTTCAAATGGATGAATGAACCAAGCTCTAATAGTTCAAAATGCCTCACAAGCTCAATCAGAGGCTTCATCTAGTGGGTCAGTGCCTCAACAAGAATCACAAGAGCATGAGACTGCTCTGTTCAATTGGGAGCAACCAGAATTCAATGGAGTCAATGATGAAGCTACTTTTGTTGCCTATACAAGAGAAAAGAGAAGAGCTCAAGACATGGAGAGAGAATATTCCAATGCTAAAGCTACTACATCTGCAGAGCCATTGTAACAAGCTAATCCCATCACACCTAAGGAGGCTCCTATCATGATAGGAAAAGAAGGCCAACATTCTAAAGAGGTGGAGCCCATCATGCCAAAGACACAATAAAGAGTACACACTGTGGCACCTTTTAATATTGTAGACAACATGAAGAAGGTGAATGTCACCATGTCTATGTGGGACTCTTTGGCTCTTCCAGGTTAACCTAAAATTTTGAAGAAGGCCATGACAGAAGTGACAACTCCTCAACCTACAAAAGAAGCTGCAAAGCCAATGTTGGTTAACACTAATCAAGAAAAGGAGGCTCCAAGTAGAAAATCCAAAGGTAATGCCATTCAAGGTAGGAATTCAAAGCCACCTCCCTTTTATGTATCTTTAATCATTGGAAAATCTTTAGTGCATAATTGTATGGTAGATAGTGGAGCTACTAGTACTGTAATGCCCAAGAAAGTAGTTGACCAATTAGGACTGAAATATGAGCCCTTCCAAAAGAAGGTTACCAAACTTGATGGATCCTCAATCAATACTATAGGTGTGGCCAAGGATACTAGTCTAATCCTTCATGCTAGTTCTAATTTTTCCATCCTCCTTGATATATATATCATAGATCTCCCTGCATTATTTTCTATATGTCTTTCAAGGGAGTTTACAACCAAGATAGGTGGTTACCTATCTTCTAACTGGTCTCACATGTTATTTCATATAAGGTATGGGACCAAGGTCACCATTAAGTCAGAACCATTGGAAGCACACCATATAGAGCCATATGTATCCAATGCCATCAATGTAAACTACCCCGTATTTGATGACAGTGACTTCCAAACCACTAGTGAAGCAAGCACAAAGATAGAAAGTATCCCTGATATTTTTCTAGATGAAAGAGCTTCAGAGGCCCAAGAAAATCTTGTTTGGGATTTTGGTTTGAGAAGTTATTTAATACAAGAGAGTGGAGCCATAGAACCAAGCCTTCTCAAAGAGGATACTGATTCAGAGGATCAGAGAATCAAGTTTGGGAACTTTTTTTTGATGGAGCTAGAAGTAGACATGGTTCTGGTGGTGGTGCCATGTTAGTGTCCCCAAAAGCAGAAAGGTATTATACTGCCTTTAGATTTAGTTTCTCTTGCACTAGCAATACTACAGAGTATGAAAGTCTAGTCAATGGACTAGAGTGGGCTAGAAAAAGAGGGCTTAAAGCCTTAAACATTTATGGTGACAGTGAATTAGTTGTCAACCAAGTAAGAGGGATAAGTGAAACTAAAAATGACACCATGAAAGAATACAAGCATAGAGTTTGGGATGCAATTGAAGATTTTTGTGCTTTCAATATTGTTTCTATCCCTAGAAAGTTAAATCAAAATGCAGATAGGTTAGCTGCTGTTGGATCTCAATATGATATTGTCAATAGAATCTCAAAAGAAGTGGACCAACAACATATCAAAGTGATTGTCAGACCTTCTATTCCTGATAATGATGTCAATTCGTAAGTGTTTGACAATGATGAACAAATTCTGTAGTTCTTGTTTGAAGAAGATGTTTTTTCAGAACATAATCAAGATAGGCTATCACAAAACTATGGTGATCAAGTGATACAACTCAAGTCCAATAAGATTCCTAGAGGTCTTGTTACCTTAGAGACTATCTTCAACAAGGATGATGAAGTTAAGAAGAAAAAATATGGCCTAGTAGTTCAACAAGAACATTGTGTTGAATTAGAGTTGGAACCAGGTAAGAGCCTACAATTTGGAAAGGTAAACACTGAATTGGAAAAGAAAGCTTACACTCAGTTATTCAAGGAATTCAGTGATGTTTTTGCATGGCAATATGAAGACCTCAAAGGTTTTGATCCTACCCTTTCTCAGCACACTATTGAATTAAAACCTAATGCCAAACCAGTGAGGCAAAAACAAAGGCCTGTTAATCCTAAGCTTGAGCCACTTATGCATAAATAAGTACTCAAACTAATAGAAAGTGGTATCATCTACCCCATTAAGCATACTAGTTGGGTTTCCAACCTTGTTCCTATCAGGAAGAAGAATGGGGAGTTGAGGTTATGTGTTGACTTCAGGGATCTTAACAAAGCCTCATTAAAGGACCACCATCCACTACCCTCCATGGAACAAATCTTTTGATGTGTCTCTAGATCCAAGAGATTTTCATTATTGGATGGCTATTTAGGATACAATCAGATCCTGGTTAATGAAGAGGATCAATATAAGACTACATTTACAACCAAGTGGGGAACCATGGCTTATCAAAAGATGCCCTTTGGTTTTTCAAATGTAGGTGCTACTTTTTAAAAGGTAATGAATATGGCCTTTAAGAGCCTAATGTAAAAGTTTATGTTGGTCTACATGGACGACATAACTATCTATTCAAAATGTGCATTAGATCACATCAAACATTTGAGGAAGATTTTTGAAAGGTGTAGAGAATTTGGGATATCTCGTAATCCCAAGAAATGTGTGTTTGCAGTTCATGAAGGAAAACTGTTGGGATATGTAGTATCCAAAGAAAGAATCATAGTGGATCCTGAGAGAATTGCAGCCATCCTAGAACTACCATTACCACATCACAAGAAAGGTCTCCAATCTTTCATAGGAAAGATTAACTTTGTTAGGAGGTTTCTGCCTAACATTGTAGATTTATTAAAGCCTTTGACAACCATGTTAAAGAAGGGTTCAACTTTTAGTTGGACTAAGGAAGGGAAAGCCAATTTCTAGGCTATCAAAGAGGCCCTAACAGAAGGACCTGCTCTCCTAAATCCAAATTTTAGTAACGATTTCATCCTTTATGCTTATGGAGGTCATGATGCCATATCTGCAATGTTGACCAAAGAAAATTTAGATGGATTGGAGTAGCCTATTGCTTTCTTTAGCAAAGGTTTAGAAGAGTATGAACAAAGATACTCTTTTGTAGAGAAACATGTACTTGCTATGGTAAAGAGCCTTAAAAAGTTTAGATATCTATTGACCCATAGAAAGGTACATTTAAAAGTCTCTCATCCAAGTGTCAAAGAGTTTTTTCTTTCCAAGGACCTAAATGAGAAAAGAGCGGGTTGGATCACCAAGGTGATGGAATATGACATAGATATTCAAACCACCAAGCTAGTAAGAGGCCTTTGTGAGCATTTGGCAGGGGATGAAAGTTCAAAGAAATCAGAACAAGTGGATGCATCTTTGGTTATGCATTTTATAGAAGAACAAGACAAGGCAACAAGCTGGTTGCCTAATATGATCAATTATTTGAAGACAAGGCAATGCCTTGCAGGCCTAGATTCAACAAAAAGAAGGTATTATAGGATACAATCTATTCCTTTTGTGATAATAAATGAGGTTCTTTTCAGAAAGGATCACAACAGTGTCCTTTTAAGATGCATAGATTTAGAGAAGATAGTTGATGTCCTATTTGAGTTTCATGATGGACCTTCTGGAGGTCACTTCTCTCCTAGGACTACTGCTTTTAAAATCACGAGGGCTAGATACTATTGGCCATCTATCTTTAAGGATAGTCATGATTATGTAAGAAAATACATCAAGTGTGCCATGTTTGTAGGAAAAGAGAGGCTTGCAACCTTGCCCCTACAGCCAATCAGAACAGAGTAGCCCTTCATGAAGTGGGGAATAGACTTCATTGGTATGATCAATCCTCCATCTAGTGCAGGACATAAATGGATAATTATTGCAATAGATTACTTCAACAGATGGACAGAGGTGATTGCATTAAAAGATGCCAATGAGAGTGTTGTCCTAAGATTTTATGATGATATAGTTCATTGGTTTGGCACTCCTGATTCCATAATTTTAGATAATGCCTTAGCATTCATAGGCCTCAAAGTCTCAGAGTGGGCAGTCAAGAATGATATCTATCTGAATACTAGCTCCAATTACTACCCCCAAGGCAATGGCTTGGCAGAATCCACCAATAAGAACTACATTAGGATAATCAAGAAGACTCTACAAGATAATCAGAGAGATTGGCATACTAAGTTGAGGTCTGCATTGTGGTTAAATAGAATTACCCCAAAGAAAATCATTGGTAATTCTCCTTATGTGCTAGTGTACGCCAGAGAGGCTAAGTTGTGCATTTCAACTGAATTACCAGCTTTGGACCTAGCTACTCAGTATGCCCTATTTGATTGAGGAGATCCTTTGCAGATCAGGTATGCTCAGTTGATGGAATTAGAAGAGATCAGAGACAAATCAATGTAGGATATGGAATTCCAACAGTTTTAGACAAAGAAGAGTTTTGATAAAAGAGCTAAGGTCAGAAATTTCAAGGTTGGGGATTTAGTCCTCAAATGGGATGAGTTCGGATCTAGACCTGGCAGGCACACAAAATTTGATTCATTTTGGGGTGGACCATTTGTAATCACACAATCCAAGGGATCTAATGCTTTCCAACTATCAGATCTTGAAGGAGTTTCCTTGCCAATATAAGTAGATGGTTTCCACTTGAAACCTTATTTTGAGATTGAACCCTCTTTGTAAATTTTGTAATAGTTTTCCCTGTTTTCTTTCCTTGCTTTCCAGTTTTGTTTCCTACTTTTCAAGAAGTTCTCTAAGAAAATTTTTAGTTTTGTCCCTTTGTAGAGATTTTTTTTGTTCCTGTAATAACCCCATGCCCAATGGATATGTCAAGGTCACTGGTTTCCCATGTCTAGCAGGCTGACATCAGTAGAAATCGCTAAAATGTTACCCAAATTTTCCTATGCATACAAATTTGGTAGAAAATCATCCCCAAGCCTCTATTTTTATCTTGTCAAACACCCCAAAAAATTTCATGAGTCTACCACTTTTCCCTTGGTCTTTGCAATATCTTTTACATCTCTGGCTTGAAGAAAAACCCTTAAAAAAATTCATAAACTAGTCGTTGCCCATAAACCCTTTGGCCGCTTTATATTTCTATGTTACTTCATCTCGGTCACTTAAGTCATCCCAATTCCCACATGCATTTTTAAATCCTTCAGTCACCAAGTCTCTGATTCCTAGCAGTTAACCCCCTTAACACTCAGTGATCCCACGAGTGGTTATCATTTCATTTGGTGGTCTCAGATCGGCGGCCAGGTCAAGATTCTAGATCTGACAGTTGTCGCGTGATCTCATGGCCCCAGAAGATTCCATGAGAACTTGCGACGATCGTCAATTTTCTTGCCTGCAGAGTTCATCTTGTTAGTGGGACTGGTGCCACCTCATCTGATTTGGCAACTCCTGATTCATCAGTGGTTTCTATTCGGTAGGTTGTCAGTGGGGCCATCTTCTTTGGCGGGTTAAGTTCTGACTTAATCATGTGGTCATCATTATACTGGAGGCTCAAGATGCATGTGTTTTATCATGGTGCTATAGTGACAGCTGTTGATCCTTCTTCATCACCTAGCTTTTGACAGTGGGTCTTGTCTCAAAGATAGATGCTACATGTATCTCAGTTATTAGTTTCTCATTGGCTAGTTAGTGTGTGACATGGAAATGTTGTCAGTGTGACCGGCCCCTTTCGGCAGTCAGAGGCTCTGACATCTACAGAGGATCAATGACCGGTGTATGTTTGCAAAGGGTTTATGTCAGGGCTCGTGATCATGAGAGAGACATGGCTCTTGCTTTATCTCTAGGCTCTGTCAGGTGGGTTTGATGTTAGAAGGTACGCAACATGTATCCAAAATGGCATAGTTTGATTGGTTGTTTGGTATGTTACGTGGCAGTTGTTAGTGGGCCCATGGGGTCAAGGATTTCTAAAGTGATTAACTCTCTCCAGGATCTCACGGCTATCATTACATTGTAGATCCAAAAAGCTCGATCACTACGATCGCGGTATAGTGACAGCCATTCGATGGTGTTCTTAGGGATGTGGGTTCAAATTATACTAGGTGTGATGACGTGCTTGATTTCTATTGGCTATTGACTTCCAGGTAGCGGTTGACTTGTTAGGGGGATTTTAAGTTGTTTTCTCAGCACATTGTAGCTAGTCATCTGCCAGGAAGGGTTTCTCATCGACGGTTGCCTTTTAAAAATTTGAATGCTTTTTGCTGGTTTTGCTAGGGTTTTGCATTCTTTCGGTCATGCACGATGTTGGTTAGCTCAGGAATTGATTTCTCAGGATGGTTGTGGTTGAGAGGGGGATGGAGGTGACTTTTGGTTGGTGTTGCAGAGTCCTTTGCCACATTTTCATGGCAGGAAGTGCTGGAAAGAGTTGGTGCCACATTTTCAAGCGGTACTATTATCCAGAGATTTGTGATTGGATTTGAAGCCTTCATGGCTTAGTGGAGTTACAGATGGGTTGGTGGGCCAAGGTTGTTGTGTCTATAGGTGTTTTCAGTTCAGAAGGATTAGCACACAAGAGAGATATGATTTGATCACCGATTCTCAGAGATTTTCATTAATAGGTGATGAGTGCCCTAAGGTTTGATATCATTGATTAACCTTGTAACCCTAGTTAGGTTTTTGAATCCTACCTGCGTGCAGTTGAGTATGTATATAATGTATTTTTGAAGCTTTTAAGATTAGAGTTAGACAATTTGTAGAAGAAATTCACCTTTCTTGAGAGTCATATGTGGCATTTTCTCTGCCCTCTGGCTTCTATATTTGAATTTCTCCCATTGATTATCTAAACACTGCAGAGGTATTTTTTGACATTTCTCATGTCCCTATGCTTCCTTGTTTGTATTCTCTCTTATTGAATTGAAGTATATGTGTGTTTTGAGTGACATCTCAGGGTTCTTGATGCCTCTCTCTTTCTAAAATTATTGTGTGTTATTGTGTTTGATCTGATTTTGATGTTTTGTGGGTATACTTCAGCCCCTTAATGGTCTTGTCTCAATCCTACACTGAGTTTCAGAAGTGAATGTCTTCTTGCAGGTCATAGGTTGTGTCTTATGTTTAGGCCCTCCTATGAAATACTTATGCAAGCCTATTTAGTGAGTTGTGATCTCCTAGACTTGAGTTGATTCATTTGATTTCATCCTACATACTAAGATCCAAACCCTAGTTTTGGTGCATTACCTAGTAGGTATTTTTCTTTCAGTCATTTCCCTTTCCAAGCATTCCTTCTATCCCTTTCCCTCAAAAGTTTTACTTTACATGTCAAGAAGCAAATTAAGGTGATTATCCAAGAGGAACCAGCCTAGAACCTAGAGGTCTCATCTCAGTTATCAAAGGTCCCACAACATAGAGATGATTCCCATGTTATACTGAGTTATCAAGACCAAGAGAGCTTGAAACAAAGGGTGCAAAACTAGTGTATAATAGTAATTATATATGGCATCATGATTTTTATCCATGTCATAAAAAAAAAGAATAAGAGTGATGTTTTCTTCCTTATCCAAAAAAAATAATAGCTTTCCTTTCACTCTAGATTTTTGTTTATATATGTGTGTGTGTGTGTGTTTGTGAATGCTAAAGTTTTTTTAAATTTGATATCTTAACATCTTCTACATGAGTTTAAATTATAAAATATAAGTATGCTAGTCTAACCTGTATTGGAAAATGGTCATCATCTCTTCCTTTATCTCTATATATACACCTAACATTTGAAGATCAAAAAAGAAAGAATAATGAGATGTGTTTGTCTTGTATTTGACTTTGTCCAAATTTCATTTTTTTTGTAAAAAATGGCAATGGTTGTAGTTTTAAATCTATTGTGATAATCACGTTGGCACAAGTGTAGGTAAACACCTCAAGAGTAAAATTTTCTATCAAAATTGAAGGTGTGCATTTATTTTAATTTTTTTGAAAAGTATTTCATACATTTCTATATAACACGTTAGACTTTTCCAACTCAAGATAATAAAATCTTAGAGTTTGTTCTAGATTGGAGAAAATTATTTTTAGGTAGATGTGAGTTTATTGAACACATTATGGTAAATTTTCGTATCATAATACCTTCTAGTTTGAGAGATTTTAAATCATCAAAATTCTAGTAAAAAAATTATAAAAACAATTAAAATAAGAGTTTATAAGTGGTAATTTGAGAAAAATGGATTAAAGGGAGAGTTTTTAAGTTGTTACAAGTAATGTGCCTAATTTTAATTGAAAATGTGGGTTTAGACAAAAGTTATAAAATTAATTTAATCTATAAAATTGAATGATTTAATATAAATTCTCATACAACAATAGTTTTATTAAAAATTAGAGAATAAAAATCCAAGGATGTTTGTTACAAATCCATCCTTAGTGAGCCTCCTAAGAGAATTGGGAAACAAAAAGACAGAAATAAAATGAAATAAAACTAATAGTCTAAATCGTGATAGAGTGAAAGAAATTGTTGAGCGATTGACTCAAAAAATAGATCCCCAATCCATAACATTGTTGCTACAATCAACATAAAAATCTTATTTAGACAAACAATTAGCAACAACTTTCCATTCTTGAAGAACATGAATTAAAAAGATGAGATCAAAATTCTTTCTAAACAAAGAATTTGTGCCATGTAAAAAGCCAACATCAAAGAGGTTGGAACCAATATTATCATAAGGTTTTAAAAAAATGATTTATTTATTTATTTTTAAAACAAGGCTATTAAATAGTTTCAAAATTCCTTATAACTTGTACAAATGCATACAATTCTAAAAATGAAATATTGACAAAATATTTAGATTTTTTAGAACTATAAACAAAATCTGATATGATGCTTGAACCTATTAAAAGTCTTAACATACGAAAGAAAATAAAAAAGTAAAAAAATATTTATTAAGTACTTAAAGAGGTTTTAAAACCTCAATTAACCTTCACAAAAATTTAAAACCTTTTCGAATCCAATGACTAGTTCAGTACCTTTATTTTGTTGATATCCAAACAATATGTTGTAGTGAGAGTGATTGAAAAGACATGCATGTAAAATGTAGAAGCTTAGACACATCAAATGGGAGTTTTTTGAAAGTTGATGAACATCCATCGATGCAAAACCAAATGAAAATATTGTTAGATGTTCTAGTTGAGGCCCTAGTAAACAAAATGATGCAAAGTATTAGGAGAAGAACCTCAAATAAAAGAAGCCCCATGTAATGCAATAGAAGTTTCACATAGGTTTTGTTAAAATTATTAAAGAAACTTTCAAGCATATACATATTTGAAAAGTGAAGGGCAAAAATCCACTACATTTTCCAATGTCCTCCTTGTTGATGCTGATTTGGGAGCTATAGAATAGGGTGCAAGAACCCATTTAAGACATTATAGAAGGAAAATTTTGTCATACATTGGTCACAAATGACTTGTTAGACAAGTTTGCAACATATGAAAATACATAGAAGGTATATAAATGACTTGAAAAGTAGCTAGATCATAATGTTGTTTAATATAATTTAATCATTAAGAGAGATATATAAAATGAGTTTTCTTAAAGTACCTTGAAATTTTTTATGTAAATGCAAAATTATCTTGTGTAAAGCCAAGATATGGCCTTCACTAGCATCCTCGCAGCCCAAGTGAATGCAGTTATGAAGTTTTTAGAATAATAATATTTGAGATGGACAAAAGTCCTAGTTAGAGAGTATTTAGAATGTATTACAAATCACATCTATAGATCTACTCAATGGGATTGAGGGTATCAACATGCAACACCAATGAAGGAAATTTTCAAAGCTCATAGAAGAGTATTGTTATACTTATGTGGAAATGAAGGTAGAGGGATTGGGTTTGTTAATACATTGCACAAAAACATTATATTAGATCTTCGTAAAATGTCATGCACATTTATGTCTTTACAATGTTGATGTTATATATTAGAATGAATAATAATGACCACTCTATCATTTGACATGCCATGAAAAATTCAACATCTGTTATCATGGCTTACATACTTTCTAAATTTTGGTCTTCTTTGTTGACTTATTGATTAACACAAACTAGACCACATATGAGAACAACCATTATAGGTATGAGAGTAAAGTGAATCCCTATTATCACGGAGTTTATTCTAATATGAAAGATTTTTTTTCCTCACAAATATGCCCAATCACAAAATGATTTACATGTGAAGGTACAATGAGAATTTTCCAATTCATGATCTTCCAGACAAGTAGAAAGAGTTCTAATAGAATATCAATCCTTGATCAAAGTAACATATGAGAAACACCTCATAGTAGACAAAGCTCTTGATTTGTTATATAAGTTAAGTGATATAGAGACTCTGTTAACTTTAGCCAATCTTCTCCCCATGATGGATTTAATGAACAAAATTGTTAAGAAAGCCTAAGACAAAACTATGTATATCCATGAGTATAGCAGTTTACATAAAATGACATGCGTTGCCCTAGATAATTTGTACTCAAATATGATAACACTTCAAAGCCCAAACTTTTTCAGGTGGCAAATAATTAAAGATTTCAATCATGTTGAGAATTTTTTACAATTCAATGTAAAAAAATGATTTATGTGTGTTTGTGAAAGGATATGAAATACCGATGCACCAATCCAAGACAGGCAAGTGAGGCAGACTACTTCCAGTTAAAAGGGCTGATTTTGATAGGTTTGTTAAATCTATTAGTGATAATTTAAAATCAATTTCCTACCAACTTTCAAGTGAGATTCGTGAAAGATTCCCTTGAGAAGAAATTCTTGAATCCATGGGTTGTGTGTTTCCTCATTTTTGGAAAAATGTCAGAGATAAAAAAATTGATGCACATATGTTTCATAAAAAAATTGATGAATTGATTAGAGAATTTTCAAAACATGCAGATTGCAATGGACAACCAATTGAAAGAATTATAGATTTAGCTAATCTTAAAAAACAATGTAGACAATTTGCATCATGTATGAAATTGCAATTAAAAAACTTAGAGAATCCATTTGAACCTAGTGCAATAACCAGTCTTTGGAAAAGGATAGAGCAGAGTGAAGTATTGCGTGATTCAATATCAGAATATTTCAAACTTGCTGATTTATGTCAAACAATGATATTGGGGTCGATGGAAGATGAAAGAGTTTTTGGTGCATTGGGGTTATTGAAATCAAAGATCAGAAACAAACTAGAAAGAAATTTAGAAACTTGAGGTTGTTTGTAACTCAGTACAATTTTAGAGACTTTCCTTATGATAGGGCATTAACAATTTGGAATTCCCTATGTGAAAGATGAGGGCTTTTGAACACTTCAAAACATGGTGGTGCTACTGCTAGTTCTAAGACAAACCATGGATCTTGGTCCCAGACTCAGAATGAAGATGAATATTTTTTTAATTTTAAATACACAACTTAGAAAGAAGAAGGACGTCTTGCTACTAGTAGTAGTCAATTTTAGGAGCTGGATTCCATGTGGGATATAGAAGCGATAGACTACTCACTAACACTGAGTGAAGACTGTTTAGTGATTTAGAATTAGCACTCAGTTAATAGGTATTTATAATTTTATACACCATATACTTATTACTGTACTTTTTGGATAAATTGATAATGGACTTGAATATTTATTATTGAAAATTTGACTCATATTACAAGTAATAAGTATTGTTCATGTTTTTTGTAATTTGTAATTTTGATTTTTATAATTTGTAATTTGAATTAATGATTTTTGTAATGTAGAATGTTCATGAAATTTGAAGTATAATCATATAATTATTAATGTCCTTTTTCCTCACTGTAAAGTATAAACACCTTGGCCCTTAATGCCTCATAGTCATGTAGCCATGTTATTTCAACTTCAAGAATCAAGAATAAGATTAAAAACTTAAGCTGGCCTGGTTTTGAAGTTACGCAAACAGTTCATCTAATCCTATCTCAACTTCGCTACATGCAAATTAGAGGCCTTTGGAACTCTTTCGAAGTTACAGTGACAGATCACCAATGGTCTTCTTAACATCTCCGTGAGTCCGCTCTCATAGAGCTAAATTATGATTCCTCATTTCTCTCAATGCTCCTTGTAATACCCAAAAATTGGCACCTTGCAATTCTAATCAATTTTGGTTCATTTCTTCAAATTTCTACATCATCAAAGTCCTATTCTACTAGGCAATTCTATCTCCTAATTAACTTTATTTGACTTGCTATAAAATGCAAAAAACACTAAATTTGTATTAATCAAATACTATATTTAATTCCTAAATATCATCATTTATTGGCTAAATAATCCCTATGATTAATTAATTTAATTAAAAAGTCCTAGTACTTTTATTAAATTAATTCCACCCCCTTTAGCTAATACACATCAAAGGAATTAAATAGTTATTTAGTTCTTTAAATGAAATACTCTCATTTGGATTTAATAATTCAAATAATTTGAAAATCCACCCATGTGGCAATATTTCATTTAATTAATTAGATAATTCCTCCAATTTGTTTCACCTCCCACCAAGGAGATGAAGAGATGACCATTTCTTTGCAAGAAACTCTTCACTCTCCACCCGGGCTCTTCTATATTATGATGAATCTCTCATTCGTCATTTGAGGAGGCAATTTTTTAGCACTAAAACTCTGTCAAATTGTTGTCTCATTTTCATATTGCTTAAGATTTTCATGTTGCATATTTAGAATAATTTTAATTTCTTAGTATAACCTTGCACTGTCATCTTTAATCTAGTTTTCTTATTATGTTCTTAGTTTAATTCTCATTTCATTTCAAGATTCTTAGATTAATTTGCATTCTTATTCTTAGATTAAAATTGTAATCTCATTTTAGTTTAATTCATTTCATTTATAATCATTTTCTTAGCAGTTAAATCCTCCATTTTAGCTTGGTCTATGGTTGTTGGGCACTCAATTTTGAGAGTAAATTCAAACCCCATATAAATAGGAGGTGACAGGTCGATTCAATTGAGTGTGCAAAGTGGAAAATTCAAGTTCATCTTCATATATCATCATTGAGAAATGACCATGTTGAGGTCTATGGCTGAATTCAAGATCCATATTCAGACATAAACATTTTGGCACCCACTGTGGGGCAGAAAAATCATTTCTAGCCTCACTCTTGAAAGTTTTCAAACAAGAATTTAAAACTTCATCTGTACGGTCCATACAACTGAGTATAGAATCTCACGTGAGATTTCTGACTATGTCATGTGAAGGTTTTCTATCAGTAGCACTTTCTTACATGCAATGCAGTACTTTCTCATGCGAAGTGTTGTACTTCCTCATGCGAGGCTTGCCATCAATTTTTTTTAAAAAAAATTTAGTTTCTACAAATCTCCTACACTGTTTCCTGACATTATTACATGCTGCTATTTTTTATATCTCTATTTTTTTGACATCATAATAGTGGGCTGCAAGATGCTTGACCAAGATATAACATACTGACATTTTGCTTGTAGGATGGCTGTGAAAGATATTCTAAATCATTTTGCTTATTTTTTATTACTTTATTCACATAGTATACTAGGGCCTTGTGAAGATTTCTTAAGGGTCTTGATAGCAGGATAGGGTAATAGGCTCTTCATCACATGGAAGTGATGCCCATGGATGAATCTAAGACCCAGATTTTACTAGCATGATAGATACCTAGGGAAGCAAGGAAAGGTAACAAATCTTTAGCACGTCCATTTGTTAGGGGATTATGTTCTTCTCTCTTTGAGAGAACCAGAAACCCAAAATCTTGTGGATTGGTTGAAGAGGAGTTAGCTTAGTGATAACATGTCTTATGTGTTTGGGTAAGGTGAATGGGTAGAGAAGTATGCTCTTTTCTCTTTGAGAGAATTATAAAATCTGACCCTTGGATCCAAGCCAAAGTTCGTGTCACCTTTAGAAGGCCTGGTGAAAGTTGAACCTTTGGGAATGACCCAAGTGAGTACACACCTATTGTCGGTGATTCCACCTCACTATAATAAAGAAAGCTTTGTTGAGTCTAAAGACTCCAAAGCCATGTTAGCTTCTTTCTCTTAATTTTGACTATCAACTTGAGAAAGCTCTATCTATTGTACTGAGTGGCACCACTCCTAGCCCTTCTTGCAGGGGTGTATGACATTCAGGTGTTAGTGTGGCTGCGAGGCCCAAACCCTGTATTGGGGGCACCAAAGGTTAGTGTGAACAGAAGCCCACTAAACACTTTCCTAGTTAGTTGCCTACTTGGATCACCTCTGAAAGGAGACATAATCTTTGTGCAGGGAGGGGGAAGAATCTCTCCCCTAGATTCTCACCATAGGCATGCACTTGGACATTTGAAGGTGGTGTATGACACTAGCCCCTACTTCAAGGGTAACCTTTAAACATATATTATTGATTCCTTGGAAACACTAAAAACACGGGCGCCCCCTAGGGGGTGACATGACTGTGTGAGGTGAACGAATGCACATAAGTTGTGAGGCACATATTTTGTCTTCTCTACCATTTTCTTTGTAGGGATAAATGAGTTTTTGTTTCAAGTGTTAAATTGTCCAACATGATTAAACTTGTCAAAGACTCCCATGATTTTGTCGAGTTGCTTTGTCCCTGGTAGAACTATTTGTGACTATTGATTGTGTCACTATTGCTTGGTCTAAAATTCTATGCTTATAAACAATTTCTTGCAATAGTCAATTTGAGATTGCTGATTCAAACTATCCTAAAACTATCTAAAAACTATATTTTCTACCTAAGAACAATTTACGCTATGTCTTGAAACTTGATTCTATCTCAAAAATTATGTCGAACTGTCCAACTTTTGTCTTTTCCCATGTGAGATTTTAGTTTCCTAAGCATTTCCTCACATGAGACAACATTTTATCACATGCAGTTTAGCATTTCCTCGCATGAACCAGCACTTCCTCACGTGAAATTATCCCTTGATTTCCAAAATAGTGAGCTATTTCCCATTGACTAGTCAACTTTTTACCTGATTTGATTCTTGTCTGGGGTCTGTCTACTTGTTTTCCTATCGTCACTATCTGAAACTAAGGGTCTCATGTTGAGAACTGACTAATTACTTCTTAAAATCACATTATATCTTTATTGTTTATCCTTTCCTACTGTGCTTTTGTACCTTGCAACATGATAGTCACATCTTAGTTGTTCTAGCCACACTCTTGATGATTCATGCCGGGTGCATTTCACTTTTTATCTCCTTTTTTCTATCCCAGAGATAGAGTTCTAGCATAATCCTAAGTACTCTCTCGTTACTTAATCTTTGTCTATGACTATTATGACTAGAAGTGACAACACATTCCCCATTCGTGGTATTGGACAAAGTAGAGGTAGATCTCGTAATCAAGGAAGAGGACATCCCAAACCCATCACACAATCTAAGTGTTACGAGGGATCATCATGTTCCTCCTCATTGGGTACATCGAAAGAGAACCCATCTTGATCCTCATCTCTAGTGTTCTAGGAGTGTTATAATCCATTATAACCCTTTTGATCCTATTGCCATGACCTCTCAAAATACTACACATGCTCGTGCTAAGTTTGTGCACTTTGCAAACTCACCCATCAACAAAATGGGTGATCCATTCCAATTCTCAGAAGGTGAATACAAAAAAAGTCATGATCAACCTTAGAATGATCATTCTCAAAATGACTAATGTCATGATCAATCTCAAAATGACCAGCAACAATATCATTATCACTCTCAAAATGACTAGAATCAAGATCAAGCCCCAAGAATTTTTTAAATTCTTGGTAATGATGATGAGACGATAACCCAAAATGACATAGATGATGCAAAAGCTAATAAGGGTCTTATCAAAATGATGGAAATCATCCTTCTAGAGGAAAAGGAGAAATATTTTCTAGAACTGGCTAAACAAGGAGCCAAGTTACCCCCAGATTTCAAAGTAGAGACACTTGTGGCCAAAGAAGAAGAGACTGAGACCACCAAGTTGAAAAAGATGATTCAAGACATGTAAGACCAAATTAGCCAACTTGTGAAGGATAAGGATAAACTAGTAGAACAGTTCACAATGGAAAGCATCTATCCTTTCCCCTTTGATAAGAGTCTTCACATGCCTCCTTTTCCCAAAGGAGTAGAGCTCCCCAAATATGATAAATACTTGGGTACTACTGATCCCCAGGATCACTTGAGAGAGTTTGGCACTCTATCCTTGGATTTCATACATGATCAGATGTATCTCATGGCCCTTTTTCCTTATAGCTTGGGTGGGTCAGCTATGGAGTGGTTCTCTTGACTACCCACTATTATCAAGCCTTTTGAAAAAATTGATAAATTGTTCATCCAACATTATTCACACAATATCCAGCATCCGGTCAATATTTGAGGTATTTGTAATCTAAAACAGCAACAAGGGGAACCTTTCTTGGCATTCCTCCAAAGATGGAGACAACTTTGCACAAAATATCCTCATAAGTTACTTGAGTCTGAAAAGCTTGATATCTTTTTAGATAATCTTGTCCCTAATTTTGGATATCAAGTACAGTTGCAAGGTCCCCTAACTTTTGATAATATGATTAAACAAGCAATGAGGATAGAAGCATTCATGGTTAAGAAAGGAGAGTTGACTTTGAATAAGGATAAAAAACAAGGGTCTTCCTCCTCGAACAAAGACAAAGGTAAGTTTGTCAACAAAAATAGAGATGTTGTAAATGATGGAGTTGTTGACAATGTGACCCCAAAACCTTCAAAGTCTATTTTCAACCTTACCTCTGACTTATAAGTGGCCAAAGCCATTGAGAAGGCTATGACAGATACTCAACAACCTTTGAGATTTTCCAGGAACAAACCTTGGGCCTCTCAACCAAAGCGTGAGTTTACTTCCTTGGGAGAACCCCTTGACGTGGTTTACAAGACTCTTGTGCAAAACTAGATACTCGATCCTTTGGAAAATTTGCATCCCTGTGACCCACAACTGTGACCTGCTTGGTGGAACAAAACCACATACTATGATTATCACCAAAATAAGGGTCATAATACTTCTAGATGCATTCAGCTTAGACACAAGATCCAAGATTTTATCGACAATGGGGATATTATTGTAAGTGGTCAAAACAAGAACTTAGATCATCAAGCATTTAAAGATCCCTTTCCTCCTCATGAGAAGGGTGAATCTTCCAAGGCCAAGAATGCCAACAACAAGGTTAACTACACATATGCTACCAATGACAATGTCATTAACATGATTAAACCTATGGAGGTTGAATATTGTGATGTGATCACTATCAAGGGGAGTGAGGGTTCTCCTAAACCTAAGACTCCATTTCTCTTGTGAGGCCCTGTGTCTCATTCTTCCAAACTAGAATCATCTCAGGATTGTGTGAACATTGTTACTTGGTCTTGTGCGAAGAGCACCCTTAAGGGTTTTGACCCTTCTACATCCGTACCAAAGTAAACTATGGATAAAACTAATCTTGGCCCTGCCAACAAGAACTCAAAATCAATCCCCATCCCTAGTACTACTAATTACAACATTCTAGACCACTTGCAATGTACCAATGCTCAGATCACTATCTTTGAGCTGTTGAAGATCTTGCCTTCTCATAGGCAGATTCTTGATAAAGCCCTCACTGAGGCAAATGTCTCAAAAGATTTGGATCTTGATAAGTTTCAATCCATGGTGGGTCACCTGACCTCACTGCATTATTTTTCTTTCTCCGAAGAAGATGACCATTTGCTGAGCCATCTGCATAATGCCCCTTTGCATATTGAAGTCATGATAGGCCCAAAGTGTGTTCACTACATCCTTATTGAAAATGGTCCTGGCCTTAATATTTTCTCTACTAAGCTGCTCACCTAATTAGGCTATGATGAAGATTTCATAGATGCCTGCAAGAAAATTACCATTAAGGCATATGATAAAGAAGAACATAAATCTAAAGGTCTGGTTGTGCTACCCATCCGAGTTGGACCTATACTTGAGAGGGGTGTTATCTATCAAGTTCTAGACATTCTTCTTGCATATAATATACTATTGGGTAGATTGTGGATCCATAAAATGTAGGCGGTTCCATCCACATGTCACCAATGTATCAAGTTCTCATTCCATGGAGCAGAAGTGATAGTACCTACCAATACCAACTATTCTTGTAATACACTCACACAAATTGTAGATAGTTTTGTCCCAACTAATAGAGAGTCTACTAAATTCTATGATGCCAAACTCAAAGAAATGGAACAGACTCTAAAGGTCAAAGATATAGGCATGGGGGGGTATTAGATAGAACCTATGTTATCATTAGCAACTTTTCCTCCATCTCTGCATTCCTATGGGAGACCCTCTAAGAGAAATAAACCCTCTACTAGTTCTCCTCAAATAGTCTATGATGGTGCCTTTGTACAGGCCACAATGCCACTAGAAGATGAGGATGAGGAAAGAGGTATTACAGTTTGGCTTTACAAAAGAAAGGACACATCTGAACAAATCACTGTTGCTTGTGATATAGAACATGAACCAAACAGTGAAGGTTTCAAGCTCATGAAACACTTCGGTTATAAAGGGAGTGGCCCTATAGGGGTGAATAATAATGGTTTTCTTGAACCAATTGAAGCCACAGGTCATCAGACCAAGGACACCATAGGTCTAAGCTTCAAGAAAATCTTGTTTCATTTAGGGATCAAAAAATTCATACTAGAACTAGAATGCCAACCAGAACCTGAAGATACTACCATAGTTGAAAATCTAGAGGATAGCTCCAACAAGGATATCTTTTCCTATCCTATTCCTCTAGATCTTTCTACATTCTTTGAAGAACCAAATGATCCTATTATACCTGTCAATGTAGTAGAGACTAATAATGACTTTGATGACACCACTTCAGTGCATCTACTCACATATGACCAATGGAGAGCAATGCAAATTGCCAATCCCTATTTTTAGGGTAAACGGTACATACCATCAACTTTCCAAGAGTAGTTTGAACAAGATTAACTTTAGCAACCCATCAATACTACAAGAGATGAAAATGAGTCAGATGGTACAACAAGTGTTGATGGAATTCCCATATCAAGCATCACTGATTCACATGAGTATGAGTTTGATTCTCTATCTGATGCAAATTTTGATAAAGATATAGATGTTGTTCATGTGTATGAAAACATTTTCAAAGTAGGTGAAGGGTCTCGTGTTAGGATGACCGAGTGTGATTCCACTAACGTTAACATTCCCTCTATTTATGTTGTGAGGACTCAAGAGGAATTGAAAACACCTTTGGATGAGATTGCTCTAGGTCTTGGCTTACTCATACACACTTTCGATGGCTATAATATGAACACACTTGAACTTGCCACTTATCTTTCATTCTGCCATCCTGATCTCATCAACTAGAACTCTCCCTCTCCATCTAGCGAAGTCCTTATGTTCCAAAATGACTATGCTCTTTCCTATTATCTCAACGTTGTTGAACCTATAATGTTCTCCAGCAGTGAAGATAGTATCAACATGACTGAAGCTGATATCAAGTATCTTAGTCATAAAATTAAAAGAAAAAAGAATAGGTTCTTTGATGGTGAAAACCACATTGTGGTAGTGTCAAAGCCAAAAAAAGAAAAAATAAAAGATGTATCCAAGGGTGAAAACCTCTCTAAGGTGCCCAAGGATGAGATATTTGATACACTTCCTAGTCATTTTCAAGAAAGATCATCTGTGCTGATTGAGCCAACCCAACCAATGAACTTGGGTACAGAAGCTGCACCTCAGATTATTCATTTGGCACAGTCATTATCTACAGAAGAGAAAGAAGAGTTCACTAGTTTCTTTCAAAGAAAGAAAATCAATTTTTCATGGACTTACTCTGATATGCCTAGATTGGATCCTAATCTAATCATTTATCATCTATCTATTGCACCAAGCGTTAAGCCTGTCAAACAAAAACTTCAAAAGATGCATCCACATGTGGCACTCTTAGTCAGAGCTGAATTAGAAAAACTTCTCAAAGTTGGTTTCATCAGAGCCATTGACTATGCAGAATGAATTTCCAATATTGTTCCAGTTACTAAGCATGATAAATCCATTCAAGTCTGCACAGACTTTTGGGACCTGAATAAAGCATGTCCTAAAGATGACTTTCCATTACCCAATATCGACATGATTGTAAATATGATGACATGCTATGAAATGTATTCTCTAATGGATGGCTTCTCTAGTTACAATTAGATAAAGATCACACCATAAGACCAAGAAAAGACTACCTTCACATGTGCTTGGGGAAATTTCTATTGGAATGTCATGCCCTTCAACCTTAAAAATGCTAGAGCTACATATCAAAGGGCTATCATGACTATCTTTCATGACATGATGCACAAAAAAATGGAAGACTATGTAGATGACACTTTGGCTAAAAGCATGCAACAAAAAGCACATCTTATAGATCTAGGTCCTATACTAGATTGAATGGAACAATTTAGTCTAAGGCTCAACCAAAAAGTGTGCATTTAGTGTCACTTCTAGCAAGCTGTTGGGTTATATCATATCTGCTAAAGGCATAGAGGTAGATCCCAAGAAAGTTAAAGCTATCATTGAAATGACTCCACCAAAGAACATTAGCTGATGAGGGGAATTTAGGGAAGACTACAATACATTCAGCACTTCATTGCACAACTAGCCAATAAGTCACAACCATTCACCAAGACTCTACATAAAGGTGTGACTTATGAGTGGAACGAAGACTATGACAGAGGACTCACTCAGATCAAACAATATCTTGCAAATCCACCAATCTTGATGCCTCCTATTCATGGCAAGCCACTCATCCTTTATATCTCATCTACAAACACATCTTTGGGTGCCCTGTTGGCTCAAGAAGACCAAAATAACAAAGAAAGAGCCATTTATTACATCAGCAAAACTCTGGTCTCTTATGAGATGAACTATTCAGTCATTGAAAAAGCTTGTCTAGCAGTGGTGTTTTCTTCACATTAATTATGGCACTACATGTTTGCTCACACTACAAGACTGATTGCTAAAATTGATCCACTAAATTACTTACTCAGCAAAGCTTCCCTCACAGGTAGACTAGAAAAATGGGTCATGATACTCAATGAGTTTGACATTGAGTATGTAGAGAGAAAGGCCATTAAAGGACAAGCAATTGTAGATCAGTTGGCAGAAGCTCCTCTCAAGAATCATCAACCATTGAAAATTGAATTTCTAGATGATTCCATCATACTTCTCACACATCAAACATGGAGCATGTTCTTTGATGGGTCTTTCACCTAACAAGGATTAGGTGCAGGAATATTATTCATTACTCCACAAAGATATTCTTTGCCAAAGGCTTACAAAATGTTGTTTCCTTGCACAAATAATATTGCTGAGTACAAAGCTTTAATCAATGGCATGAAGATAGCCATAGAATAGCATGTCGATGAACTTAAGGTCTTTGAAGACTCACAATTGGTCATCAATCAGGTTAATGACATCTATCAAACAAAGGATGATAAGCTAGTTCCTTATAAACGAATGGTTGATGAATTTAAAAATTCCTTTACACACATCACTTTCCAATAGGCTCCAAGAGAAGATAATAAAGTAGTTTATGCCATGACTACTCTTGCCTCCATGCTAAAAATGCTAGAAAATGACTTCAGACATGAATTTTTGGTGGAGACATTATGCTACCTAGCCTATAATACCCTTGAGTCTAGGGTGATATGTTCAGTCATTGGACATGATTCATCCTACTACCATCATATCTACTCATACCTCTGGGACCAAATTATTCCAGACACTTACACCTAGAATAAAAAACATCACCTAATTCACAATGCTTCACACTATGTCATTGTAGCTAATGACTTGTATAGGTGAGGTCTAGATGGTACCCTCCTTAGGTGTCTAGAACCCGATGAGTCCAAATGTGCATTAGTTGAGGTGCATGAAGGCATCTATGGTTCTCATTCGAGCAGCTTGACATTAACTCGTAAAATTATTAGATCTAGTTACTATTAGCCAGATATGGAGAAAGAAGCTATACAATATGCCAAATCTTGCAAATAGTGTTACCTCTACAAAAATTTGATTCACGCTTCTGCTAAGGAGCTCATCCCCTTCATCAATTTCTGGTTGTTTCAACAATGAGCCTTTGATTTGGTAGGTCATATTCATCCATCTTCCTCTAGAGGACATAAGTTCATTATCACTACCATAGATTATTATACCAAATGGGTCAAGGTAGTGCCTCTAACTATAGCTAATGGAAAATTTGTAGCCCAGTTTATATTGAATTACATCATCTGTAGATATGGTGTACCCTCAATAATCACTGATAATGGGGGGTAGTTCAAGAACAAGGATCTAAAGGAATTATGTACTAAGTTCAGAATCATTCAGCATTGGTCCTTGATCTATTATCCCCAAGGTAATGGATAGGTAGAAGCTTCCGACAAGACAATCCTCAAGATCCTACACCGCACAGTTCACAAATTTGGTTTTGATTGGCACCTCTAGATTAATCTGGATTTATGGGCCTATAGAACAAGAATTCAAACACCAATAGGAGCCACACCCTTTGACTTAGTTTATGGTGTAGGTACTATGTTGCCTATTGAGGTCAAGATTCCTACATTGCGAGTCTCTCTGAAGGGCCTCATTACTGATGAAGACATTAGAATATCTTGGGTACAAGAGCTAGAGTTATTGGATGAATTTCAAAAAGTGGCATTCAATCATCTTAGAGCATACCAAAAGAGGATGTCTAATAACTACAATAAGAAGGTTAGACCAAGGGAATTCCAAGTGGGTGATCTCATCCTGAGAGTGAACCCTAAGAATCAACAGCAACGGATCCAGAAAGGAAAGTTTGAACCAAATTGGCTGGGTCCCTACATTATCACTGCAACATTTTGGTCTGGTGCTTACCAACTCTCTACTATTGAAGGAGAACAACTCAAAGAGCTGATCAATGCTCTGCACCTAAAGTGGTTCTATAGTTGAGACATTTTCTGTGTGCTACTATACATACTTTATTCTAAAAAAATCCTAAAAATTGCAAAATGTCTTGAAAAAATGATCATCTTAGTGAAAACTTGGCAAATAGACACTTTGATGCATCTATTATCTTGGTGAAAACCTAGTAAACAGGTGCCTTGATAATACTAAAAAAATTGAAAAATACAAAAAAATTGAAAAACACAAAAAAATGAAAAATTCAAAAAATACAAAAACTAAAAAAAGAGAAAAGTACAAAAAAAAATTGAAAAAGAGAAAAATGTGCCATTAATGAAAACCTAGAAAATAGGTGTCATGGTAGCAAAAATAGAATCTTTGCCAATATGGTGAAAACCTGGTAAATAGGAACCTCTTGTTCCCCAATGCTATACCTATCACAACACCACTTGGCTCTGTACATTTGCTCCTTTCTTTCCTCCTTCAGTTTTCTTTCCCACCTTTTGTTGCTTTAGTTTACTAGCTCACGCACTTGTTTTCAACTATCTTTGAGACTATGCTCGACTCTACATGGGTTGAAACTGGTCACACTTGGGGGCACCTTCCTGGTCTAGGGGGCATTGTCCTAGCATTTTCAGAGGTTTTTCCTTGCATTAGTTACCAGTGGTTCTCACTATATCTGCCTACTGATGCCTAGCTATTATTGAGATTTCTCTCCTTGAGGATCTCTCATGTATCAATCACCAGTGGTTCTCACTGCATCTTCCTATTGATACCTAGCTATCACTCAGATGTCTCTTCTTGAGAATCCCTTGTACATCAGTCACCAGTGGTTCTCACTGCATCTTCATGCTGATGTTTCATTCACTCTTAGATCTCTCTCCTTGAGGATCTCTTGTATCAGTCACCAATGGTTCTCACTACATCTACCTACTGATACTTCATTATTACTCTGATTCCTCCTTGAGACTATCTCTCACATCAGTCACCAGTGGTTCTCACTACGTCTACCTATTATCATTGTCCTATTGAGACTTCTCGCGCTATATACCTCTGATCCGACATCAATCCGTTCAAACTAAAACTAAAACTAAAAACTAGATTTGAAACTCTTTGAAGCATGCTAAGATTTTCTTTTGTGTGTTTGTCTTTTCTCTTTATCATTCCTTCTTGAGAAACTCTAAGACGTCTCTCTTGACTGAGAGAAGAGAAGATTGGGAGCATGATCTTTTCTTTTCTTTCTGTTTATTGGTTTAGTTCCAATGATCCAAAGGGTCCATATAAGAGGGGTGTCCACTATAAGAACCTTCATCTCATGTTGGATGGCCATGTGTACCTTGACTCCTTTTATATGGAAACTTTGGTGAAGTTGGTTCTTCTCCTTGTCTTTTTGAGTGACTTCTTTCTGCTACAAGTGGAATTGCAAATGCTCATCCTACGAAGTGAACGTAAGGGTCACTACGAGCACCTTTGATATGATTATTATTCACTTAGAAAAAGGAGGAAATCTCATGTTTCTGGCATGTTTGTACACAAGAAACATTCAGGTCATTCTAGAAATTGTGCTTTGATGCTTATGTTAACTTGCTAAATCAAAAGGAATAGGTGTTTAGGTCATTCTAGATTCTTGTGCCTTAATGCTTACACCTCATTTTGACAATTCTAAGACTAATTTTATATTCATATTCTCATGATTGAAATGTTAGTGAGGGTTGTATGACATCCTACAACTATCTGATACTAAAAACTCTATGATGATAAATATCTAATGGGTCCAACAACCAAGTCCTAGGGATTGCATCTAGCTTAGGCTTTCATTTTCATTCTAGGCTTACATTGAGACAATATTCTGATGCTCACTTCATGATGCTCTTCTAGATTTATTCATCTAGGGTTCTTATCTTATGTCCTAGGTTCATCTTGGCTGCACAAGTGTCTGATCCTTGCTCTCTATCTTCAAACATTCTTTTGGTTAGTACCTGTCGTGTATTGCAATATATTGCAAGAGATGATTAGTACCATAAGCATTGCATTTCCATTGCATCCACAAAGTGCATTTCCATAAACTCATAAACATACATTTACATCTACATAGTCATATACATGTGCATTTATCAAAAGCATTAAATCTGACCTAAATCTTCTAAAAGCGTTAAAAACTTGAAATGCAAGCTGAGTTTTCAACTACTCACAGGTGGGTCATAGTTTGCTGGCCGACTGTGTTGTTAGGAGTGCTCAAATTGATGTGATCTCATTGGAACGCTCTCCATTTTCCTTAATGCTCTCAAATCACTAAAGATAAAAGTGAATAATGAATTGGAAATGACCCCTCTCGGGCCTTATATAGGTTTTTGACCTAATTTTCAAAAGTGCTCTATTTTGCATGAAAACTTCACCCTTGGCTAAATCAACCGCTCTGAATCCATTTTCAGGATCAAAATTGAAATTTGACATCTCTAGATAGCTCAAAATCACATTTTAAATTTATAGGATCAACATGATGAAATGCTTGTGCAGTCGACCTTTTGGTGACATTTTATTGCCAAAATCTTATCTCATCATCATTTTCTCAGCTCCTTCATCTTTTTCATCAAAAGTCAACTCTAGTAAAATCTTGTCAACCATGGTCAAACTTGGTCAACAAGACCTCCAGATCGCTTTGAATCACTATTGCAGCTTCTTGATTCTTTCACAATCTATTCTGAGTTCCTTTGGATCTCTGATTTTGTCTCTATCTGCAACCTTTTTCTATCAATCATCTTTATGACATGTCATCTTTTGATTTCACTCCTGAGGGGGCAAGATGATTGCATCATTGAATCTTATCGAATCAATCTCAAATCAATCTAATCTGAATCAAAAGTCCTCATCGCTTGGGGCATCTCATCACTAGGGGCATCTTTGGGCCTCACATCTTGTTATCTTGTCATCTATCTTTTAGGTATCCAATCAATCTAACTCAGATCCTTGAGGATCAAGCTAGATTCTAGAGATAGTTATCAAAATATCATTAGGAATTTGGGAAATCAAACCCTAATTCTTGAAATTCAAGCTTTGTTCTGGAGATGGCTCTCGAAACTCTTCCTGACCATTATCTGGGAAAACTAACCCAGATCTTGAAGGACTAATCTTCATTTTGAAGATAGTCCTAAATCTGCATTAGTTATCATTTAATCAATGGGTATTGGGGCAATCTAACCCTGATTCGTAAAGATTGAGCCTCATTCTGAGGACAGTCCTATCTAAAGTGGTAATCCAACTAATATATTCACAATCTAACTTAGACTTCAAAGAATCAAGCTTCATTCTGGAGATGGTTTTGCAACTTGATATGATCAGTGTCTTGGTGATCTAACCTCGACTTACGAGGGTTAAGCTCCATTTTGGAGATAATCCTGAAAACCTCATCAATTATCACATCAGACTATTCTTTGAATCAATGTGCTGCTCACACATCAATTCAAAGAGGGGAAAATTGTAATACCCCAAAATTGGCACCTTACAATTCCAATCAATTTTGGTGCATTTCTCCAAATTTCTACATCATCAAAGTCCTATTGTACTAGGCAATTCTGTCTCCTAATTGACTTTACTTGAGTTGGTGTCAAATGTAAAAAACCCTAAATTTGCATTAATCAAATACTATATTTAATTCCTAAATATCGACATTTATTGGCTAAATAATCCCTATGATTAATTAATTTAATTACAAAGTCCTAGTGCTTTTATTAAATTAATTACACCCCCTTTAGGTAATACACATCAAAGGAATTAAATAGTTATTTAGTTCTTTAAATGAAATACTCTCATTTGGATTTAATAATTCAAATAATTTGAAAAGCCACCCATGTGGCAATATTTCATTTAATTAATTAGATAATTCCTCCAATTTGTTTCACCTCCCACCAAGGAGATGAAGAGACAACCATTTCTTTGCAAGAAACTCTTCACTCTCCACCTAGGCTCTTCTATATTATGAACCTCTCATTCCTCATTTGAGGAGGCAATTTTTGAGCACTAAATTTTTTTCGAATTGTTGTCTCATTTTCATATTGCTTAAGCTTTTCACATTGCATATTTAGAATAATTTCAATTTGTTAGTATAATCTTGCACTCTCATCTTTAATCTAGTTTTCTTATTATGTTAGTTTAATTCTCATTTCATTTCAAGCTTCTTAGATTAATTTTCATTCTCATTCTTAGATTACAATTGCACTATCATTTTAGCTTAATTTATTTCATTTATAATCATTTTCTTAGCATTTAAATCCTCCATTTTAGCTTGGTCTATGGTTGTTGGGTTCTCAATTCTGAGAGTAAATTCAAACCCCATCTAAATAGGAGGCAACAACTCGATTCAATTGAGTGTGCAAAGTGGACAATTCATGTTCATCTTCGTATATGATCATTGAGCAATGACCATGTTGAGGTCTATGGCTGAATTTAAGGTCCATATTCAGACATAAACACTCCTCTAATGAAGTCTTCAGGGTCATATATCCTTGCTTTAGCAGAGGGTAATCTAACTTGTCTCAGGAATTCATGGATTTGGTCCACAACATCTTTACCTATAGAGAAATCTCCTATTTGGAACTTCCTTGACAAAAAGGTTCCCTTATATCTTTTGGGGCCTAAGTGATCTCTATCCTTCATGATAAGCTTCCATAGGAATTATAGTATTGCCAATATTTCTAGGACAAATTTTGGCAGTATGTGTGGAGGTTGAAGGCAAGCATACACTCTTATAATAGTAAAATTATTAGAAAAAAACATATCACCTCAATTGTGCTTAATGTCATTTTCAATTTTAAATGCTAAGGGTCTAAGTAATTTTCTAAAAAGTAAAGGAAATCTATCCCTCACAATACCTAGAATGTTCATTATTGGATCCACAAAATCACTATAAAAAGCAATGGAATTAGAGAAATGGTAACTTCTATGCCATAGCTTGGTCCAGATCTGAAGCGGAATAGTTCCTCCTACATTCCCAGTCTCATTGATGAACTCTGGGTTGATGTAGCCAATATTTCAATAGAGGATCAGTTGTATCAGCATGGAGTAGTGATTGAACTTGAAGCTTTTCAAACAAGTCTTTACATTCATCAACTTAGTGTGCATTACATTGATTATGTGCCGCACATAATCAAACTCCTTGTTGGTGTACAGGTCTTGAATATCTGTAGCCATGACATAAATGTTAGGACACATTGTCAAACTCCCATCTATTCCAATAAATTTGTGTAGACTATAGATGGTATAATGGAAATAGGGAAAGAAAAGGTCAATATCAAATGAATCTGCAACCTTCTTTGGCAACAACCTTGCTTCTTTCTTTTCTCTAGGAATATGCTTCCTCATAACCCTCCAAGTGTAGTAACTTTTCTATTTATTAAAAAAGGCCTCCTCTTCTTCTAGGTCAATATCCATGCTCATAGGTCCCTGAAGGTTGAAAGCTTGAATGAAATTTTATCTATCTAATATGCAGAATATAGACCTATCATGCTTGTGTAAAGCTTGTGTCACTAGATTGTATGCTTGAATTAGCACTTTCATGAGGTCTACATCCAAAAATACCTCAGGTACTATCAACTTTCCCAAGTTCCTATCCCATGGGTTTGAAACAAGAGGGCCTCTGAATCTATTGTTATAGAAATACATGAAGAGCTCATACCCACTTGTGTTTGGGTAGAAAACATCCCTGTAGAATGCATAAGGGTCCCTCCATTCATAAGCATTAGCTAATTGCAAATTTGAGGATCTAGGTAATAGTTTCATCCATTCTTTAGCATATATGTTTGGCCTCTTTGTTCTTGAATGCACACTCTTTCCTGATAATACAACATCAAGAGATCCTTGTTCTATCATTCTTTATGTATACTAAATGAAGAAACTCTAAGCAATAAGCTCCTTTTCTACACTTAAAGCCAAAGGTTTCAACTCTTTGTTGCTCTTCGACTCTAGAAATTATGGATGCTCTTTGAACTGTGAACTATCTTTAATAACTAACAAGTAACAAGAAACTCACAACCAGCCACTAGGCCACCTAATCTATTAAAAAATAAAATCTCATCAAGCCCAAACACATGAAATTAGTAATTACCTTTTTTAGAAAAGTGTCATTGTCAATTGTCACTTCCAACATAGATTTGACGGTGATCTAAGAGAAAATAATTGGC
Source organism: Chamaecyparis obtusa (assembly GCA_027943335.1). NCBI lineage: Eukaryota > Viridiplantae > Streptophyta > Pinopsida > Cupressales > Cupressaceae > Chamaecyparis > Chamaecyparis obtusa. The sequence continues at coordinate 71,513 of BSBK01005170.1, forward strand.
ATGTTGCCAAAGTTATACTAACGGTACATCTAACCCTAGGTCCCTATCTCAACTTTGCTAAATTGCTACATGCAAATTAGGGGCCTTGGCCCTTTGAATTTGAAATCATAAAAGTTTGAGACTTGTGAAGTCACACAACACCTTTTTGAAACTTTGGGACTATTAAACTGACTAGGGAAATGATTCAATGAAACCTTGAGATGTTACAACACAGTCTGACATGACACTTTTACTTCATAACCGCCATCACAAATGGCCAAGAAACCCTACTAAAGCTCTGCAAACATTCCATTCTTGGGCACTTTCCATGTGGCATGCAACTTACTCTCACTTTTCAACACCTTTTGAAGTTATGCACAAAGTTAGTCGAGACTTTGGAACCCCTAACCATCATAAAATCTTAACCATTGAGAAGTTATGAAATAACCAGGTGTAACTAATTCATAACCGATCACCATCATAAAAACTTAACCGTTGAGAATTTATGAACTTACTAAAAAGCTAGGCATAACTTCAGAACCCCTAACCATCATAAAAAATTAACCATTGAGAAGTTATGAAACAACGAGGTGTAACTTCAGAACTCATCACCATCATAAAAAATTAGCCATTGAGAAGTTGCGAAATAGCCAGGCATAACTTCAGAGCTTGGAGTGGGTTCCAAATTTACATGTGCCATGTGGGATTTAGATTTAAGAAGCATCAGACTTCTCATTTAGTCAGTGAAGTGAATCATGATTTAGCATTCTGAATTAGTTAATAGGTATTTATAATTTTATATAGAATCACAGTCCACACTCATAGATACTTCAAAGTTCAAGTTAATTAATAATTAAAATTCACATATTTTTCAATTTATAAAACTATTGTTCAATTTCATGATTCACGTAACATGTTACTGTATTGACTATTGAAATTTGAAGTATTAGAAAATAATGCGTAAAACTAAAAATAGTAACACTATTTGAAAAAGAGTCTTTTCATATGTATACAATATCACTATTAAATTAAAAAACTGGTATACATAATACTGGTAACAGAATCACTGATTCACTGAGCGATTGTGGTTTCCCCAGAAGGAGAAGTGACAAGCTTCCAACTGTTTCCAAAAAAAAATTGAAAAGTACATTTGAATTTTGTATTTACAAATTACAAGTAACAAAAATTTTCCTAAGATCCATTGAACATTTAGAGGAAATTACAAAAGCCTTGTCAGATAGTCTGACAGTCGACTCCTACATATCCTAATACTAATACACTAATAGTAATTTGTTAATATGTTATAGTATAAAATAATAATACTATCCATAAGTAAAAAAGATCAATCGATGTGAATACCAACAAATAATTGGATCATCTCCTCTTGGAACCCTTCTGGTCAAAGCCATGATTGTAAACAATGGCGTGCATCTCCATCTTGTCATCTTTTACTTCAAATTTGAACATGTCACTTTGGTATCCAGCATAACAAGTAGCATGATCCCATGCTGCAGACATAAGATGACTAAGGAAATCTTACTAAATCTCCTCCTCCATATCCAAATTTTGTTGGATAACAGGTTCTAGGCTCTCATTTGATGATCCCTCATCTACTGGAAGACCCATTCTGTCATCCAAGATTCCAAATTTAGAAATTTAGAAAGTGCCCTGTATTTTGCAATTCCACTATCGAGGAGTAAATAAATAAAATAATCACCACCTTACCAACCACAATTAATTTTGAAGGAATGATTCATGTAAGGTGGCTTGCCTCAGAAAAGGAAATTAATGAATATCGATAAATAAAAATTGTAGACACTTGTATCTATTAGGAATGGGAACACTAAGATGGGGGGGTGAATCAGTGTTCACTACAATTTAACTTTTCTCTTTAATTTTTATTCTAAACTTAAATGATTAAGTATTTAAGTAAACATTCACATAAACATGAAACATGAAATCAACACATGACACCAATATGGTTACGGGGAAACCCAAATAGGTAAAAACCTCAGTGGGACTTGATACCCACTAATATTCTGCACTAGTGTTTTGTGATCTTTGTTAGAATATCCTTTACCCTGTTAGGAGAAGCTTTACAATGCTTTAAGTACAGTAGACCTTGTTAAGGGTTGGACCCTATTAGGATTTTTTTACAATGATCCCTATTAGGGGAGTGGACTCATTGTCCTAGAGTTTACTGCTCAAATGGTGAAGGCTACAACCTTCTGATTTTAGATACACACTATATCTGCTGGTGAACTGTCACTGTGACATTGCTTGTCTGATTAGTTCCTTTGGTGCGCCGATGCTTTGACCTCTAGAAAATCTCTAATAAATCTTATGCTATTTTTGCATACCTTTGCTCTACTTATCACAACTCTATTATAACTTCCATACCGAATACAATGGGCACATCTTATATTTATATGCTCATACAAACAAAATAATTAGGTCGGCCCTATAACTAATTACAAACAATGCTTCCAACTGAATTGGCTTAAGCATTCTTACATTTATAAAAATAAACATGTAGGAAACCTAAATACAATGGGCACATGGCCTTTACAACATTACATTATAATCAGAAACCAAAATGCTAACTGTTGGCTCCATGCTCTGTTCTCTGCTAGCACACGCTGGCTGTGCAACTTCAACTGACTGTAACTTTCACATCTTTGCATATCTACTTATGTTCTCATAGACTAAGCATAAGTATAGTCTAACAAGATTAACTTCCAGGGCACATACCATAATTCATCCGTACACACGTGTGCTGATGCTCTGAGCTGGAGGAACTCTATACACTATCCAGTCTTCAACACTTAACTGAATTATGATCTTTACACTAAGTGGGCTGACTCCAAACTGCTATATGACTTTGTTGTCATAATGAAAACACTATATCAAGTCACATGCTTCAATATAGACAAATTTCCAACAATCTCCCCCTTTGTCATTGATGGAAGCAAAGGAATATTGCCAAGTTGCTAACTATCCCTTAGCACAAAAAACCATTGTCTTCTATACATTTTTTATACATAATCTTATATCTCCCTATACATATATATACTCCATATTCTATACACAACTCCCCCTTTGACATTAATGACAAAGGTGCATCAAAAAATTGTATATACACATACTCACTGGGGGAAGACATCCGGATATGCAATCTTGAGGTTTTGGATCTCCTTCTAAAAGATTATCAGAGAGTTAACTATCTAGAGATGGGCGCATAATGCATATTGAAGCTTCTCCATGTTCTCCAAGTCACTGATGGGACCATGATCATAAGTTACCATGGTGGCATCAATATCCTTTATATTCTAATTCAGGATGTCTAAAGAGGGTGCAAGACCATTGCTCAATTGAGTCTGTCTGGACCTTATCCTTGTTATCTCTTTTTCTTCCTTCTCAATCTTGTCTATCTGTCCTTGGTAGAAATTATTTCACATGTTCACATCAGTGGATGTGTCTGACACTAAATTCTTTACTTGCTCATTGTTTTTGCTTATTTTATCTTCTTGAAGTGAGCATCGATGATCTTGTCTTGATCCATGCATGTTGCAATGATCCTTCTTCCTTCATCAACAAATTATTTCAAGGATGCTTGACCAGACTTAAGAGAATTCAAGTCTAGTGCAAATTTTCTCATCAACTCATTTAGTCTCTTCTTTAAGTACTTCTCTTCTACTACTATGGATGCATATTCTTCTAGGCTAGAAAAATTTCTTTTGAATTGTGAGAGGACTGAACTCACATCATCAACTGAATGTACTTTTAGCACTTTCTTAGCCTTTGGTAGAAAACTGTTCAAAATATTCACTGATTCTATCAGGGGAGGATTCCTCATAACTTGTTTTTATTTTGCCTTCTCCATAGCCAAGATGCTGAACTTAATCAGGTCTTCTTCTTTCTAAGAGTCCAAACTGCTTGTGTCAGGTGTCAAACTTGACAACAATGCTGAGGAGGGAGTGTTGTCCATCACTTCTAGTTTTACCTTTGCAAGATCAATAGAAGTATCTTCTTCTTTCTTATCAGATACATCTTCTATGAGTACAACTTCTTCAGTACTAATAAATGCTTCCTCAAACTTGTCCAAATCCTTATCAGTAGCTTCCATGGCTATCTCCACATTATCTATGAAAATAGTACTACCTTCGTGTGATTCTGAGATGGGCATAGACTTGTTTTCTTCTATTTGAGTTTCTGCTAAGGGCATTGAGTCTTGAGGACCTATCATTGGTACATTGAAGGTCTCTGCTTCTTTGTCTTGCTTACTAGGTGCATGAGTGATGGGTGTAGTAGGTGGTTTTATGTGTTGTTCTATAACACTTTTTCAATTGCCTTCTCTATTTCCTTTGTTATCAGATCATAGTCTTTGTTCATAATGTGTAGAGTTCTCATCTTTGTCCTTAAGTGCGGCTTCACTAGATTTAGTAAAAATGATGTTTCTTCAATAGAACATACTGGAAGAGTGGAACCAAGAATTTTTTCCCTTACTCTCAGATCTTCTTTAGTGGCTTGTCTTTTTAAGGTGTCCATTATTTCCCATACCTTATCTAGAATTTCTATTTTCAATTCAAGAACTATCTTCTTGAACTTTATCATATGTTTGACAATAATCTCATGTATCTTTGATTTGTCAATCTCACTATAAGTTTCATAAAACTTCCCTACTTGATCAATTCTACCCTCATCAACAATTCCAGTGCTCAATACTTTAAGGCTTGGTCTAAATCTTGACTTACAAGGTGCTTGAATGTTTTTCTTCCTGCTTAATGCTCATGAGGATGGATGACTAGTGCTAGATTCTTTCTTCCTCTTGATTATAGGCTTATACTTTAGAGGAGTGGTAAGATCAATAGTATCAATGGGCGCAGAAGGAGTATTATCTTCTTTACCCTTCTAACTATCATCTGATTCAGTTTTCATCTTCTTCAACTTAGGATCTTCTTGTTCTTCCTCTTCTACTATTCCTTTCAATTCTAGGGCAATCTTTTCATCCCTTTCTTTATCAAGGTTCTCTTGAGACACACCATGCATTCTCAAGATCTCAGAAGTGACCTTTGCAACCTTTCTTTTAGTTGCTGCACTATTAAGTTTTTCATCAACTTCTCTGGTCTTTTCCTCATAAGCTCCCTACCTAGGTTCATTAGGATCTTTGGGGGCTGACAGAAGTACCTATGCATAAGATTCAAGAACTTGTTCCTATACCTCATACCCAAGTGGATGAATCCACTTAGTTCTAGGCTCAATAGCTTCCATACATGTAGTATCAATCTCCACCATAAAGCATATTGTATCCTTATATTTTTCTATTATGCTTTTTGGAATCCTATACCTCATATGCATCTTAGCTCTAAATGTCTTCAATTCCAATGTGACATAGTCTCTTAGTGTGCTTTCTATGGATGCTTTGTTGGATATTTGAGGCATTGTTGAAATGGACTTGTCCAAATAAAAATTTGAAACTCTTCCAACTATATGAAGGTACATATAGATGATTAGGGACCCAAACCCGAATATCTTTTTTTTTTCATGTTTGATAGCTTTGATGTTATCTATCAATTATGTGTGCAAGATCTCACACAAGTTAAACTCTCCATCTTCCTTTACTAGTCTAATGGTAGCTAGAATAGTGCCCACATACACACTATTTACCCTGCTAGTGTGATGAAATCTGTAACCTAGTATCATTGACATTAATTTGATGTCTCCTTGCTCAATCGGCTCAATAGTCACACCATGCCTATCGCTCCTTGACTTACATACTTTCTCAACCATCTTTTTGACATCCTTGCCCATAGGAAGGATGATGCCTATCCTAGAAAGGCCTATCATCTCATGAATCAAATCACTTGTGATTCTTATTGGAACATCTCCAATCCAAAATAGATCATCTTGGATTCTGCTCAATAAGATCTTTATCCATTATGTCTCATAGAATTCATATGCTGTAGCATACTCAACAATAGGGTGATCATTCCATTTGGTGTATTCATCCATGAATGTTTTTGTCTTTTTTTAACATTGTGTCCATGTGCACGCTTAACCTATCTAGTCCAATAAGTTATTTCTTATAGTAGATGTAACCCCTTATGTCTTCCACATGCATGACACCCATAGGCATGTGGGAGAAAGCTCCCTCTAAATCATCTAGGGTTGATTTAAATGGGTGCCTCTTGAAAACATATCTTTTCTTCTCAGTGACATCATAAACAATGGGAGTGGCCATGACTTACTTGTTAATCATTTTCCAACTGAACTTAGAGATAATCTGCTGACTTCTGAATCGGTGCAACGAGCTAGGGTTTCTGTAACTGATCAAATACACTGCAAACATTGATAGTTCAATCTCCAAATCTTCACAACAACTTCCATGGCTCAACCTTCCCTTCAATTGCTTCTGAATTCAAATGTAATGAGTGAACAAACAACTTTATGTGTACTTAAAGTGAGATATTCACCATTAATGCAAGTCGCATAAACCAGGCTATCACTTCAAAATTTACAACTCAAGTTCTGCTAACATTCAGCATGTGCACTCTTGCACGAAGGTTCCTATACACTCCAAAATCTTAAGTCCAAAGGCGCATACTGTGAGGATGAGTATACCAGCCACGCAGGGGTCTAGAGCTAAATTAGATTTCCTTGTGACCTTGAGGGCCATTCATGCAGATGTAGAGGGTGTGTCCACTGGAGATGCATCCAATACATTCTCATTAGTCTTGTCCTTCTTTTTCTCTGACCAAATCAAGCTCGCATCCTCTGAAGCCTTGACAAAGTTAACTTCTCCTACGGGATCCAAAACTGGTTCTTCAGCCTTTTTAGGGCTTCTCTGACCTTGCATCCTTGATCTATAGAACCTTGAGATATGTCTAGCCTTATTACAAGAGTGACAAATGAATGGAGGTCTTATATTCCTCAGTACATTGACATGAGTCACCATTCTGCATTTCTTTGCTATGTGACCATTATAGTTACATATCTAGCATGTAACATTTTGAACACTTGTTAAATTTGTCTGATTCTGATTTCTTTGATCTTTCTAAATTCTATTCTTGTTACTACTCTTGCAATTCATAGCTTTATGACCAAATCTATTGCATGAATAACAATAACCATTAAAAGGTTTTACCTCTGTATAGTTCCTTGCAATATGTCTATGCTTGTTACAAGCAAAACATGTGCGTTCTACTTGCTTGCGCTCATTCTTAGGTGGTTCACCATTATCTATGGTTTGATCTTCAGTCTTTTTAGCATCAGTAGAGTCCTTTTGTGAATCCTTTCTTGCTTGCATGTTGTCAATCTGATTTTGTGCTTCATTGTATCCAATACAACTAGTGTCTCCTTTGACTCTTCTTGCATACAACTAAGATTCTACTAAATCAGCATTGGTGTGTAATTTGTCAATATGATCCTTTTCCTTTTTCAATTCAGATTCCAAGCTTTCTTTGCAATTCCTTAGATCCAAGATTTCCAAATTGGCTTCCCTCAATTCCTCATTGAGTTGAAGGTTCTCCTTGACTTGTTCATGGTAGACATCTTGATTGTTCATCAGTTTGTCATCAAATTCTTCAAGATAACTTCATAAGGATTCATTTTCTTCATTCAACTTCTTGAATTTTTCTTCAAGATCACTATTAGAGCATCCTTTCAAATCCTTTATTAGTCTTTTGATAACTAATTGAGCATCGCTAATTTTTTCTATTAGTTCTTCAATTTCTCTTTCTAAATTGTCTAGGTCTTCAAGAGTAGCTTCAAGATTCTTCTTCAGATGTTTCATTTCATCTTTGTCCATGATCTCATCAAGTGGTTAAACTTCTTTGCTGAGGACTAGAGCTTTGATACCAATTGTTAGGAATGGGAAAACTAAGAGGGGGTGGTGAATCAGTGTTCACTGTAATTTAACTTTTCTCTTTAATCTTTATTCTAAACTTAAATGCTTAAGTACTAAAATAAAAATTCACATAAACATGAAACATGAAATCAACACATGACATGAATATGGTTATAGGGAAACCCAAATAGGTAAAAACCCTGGTGGGACTTGATACCCACTAATATTCTGCACTAGTGTTTTGTGATCCTTGTTAGAAGATTCTTTACCCTGTTAGGAGTAGCTTTATAATACTTTAAGTATAGTAGACCTTGTTAAGGGTCAGACCCTATTAGGAGTCTTTTAAAATGATCCCTGTTAGGGGAGTGGACTCACTATCCTAGAGCTCACTACTCAAATGGGGAAGGTTACAACCTTCTGATTTCAGATACACACTATATCTATTGGTGAACTGTCACTGTGATACTGCTTGTCTGATCAATTCCTTTGGTGTGCTGATGCTTTGACCTCTAGAAAAGATCTAATACATCTTATGCTATCTTTTCATACCTCTTCTCTGCTTATCACAACTCTATTATAAATTCCATACCAAATACAATGGGTGCATCTTAGATTTATACACTCATACAAACAAAATAATTAGGTCGGCCCTATAACTAATTACAAACAATGCTTCCAAATGAATTGGCTTAAGTGTGCTTACATTTATACATATAAACATTTTGGAAACCTAAATACAATGGGTGCATGGCCTTTACAACATTACATTATAATCACAAACCAAAATGCTAACTGTCAACTCCATGCTCTGTTATCTGCTGGCACACACTGGCTATGCAACTTCAACTAACTATAACTTTCACATCTTTACATATCTACTTATGCACTCATAGACTAAGCATAAGTATAGTCTAACAAGCTTAACTTCCAGGCCGCATACCATAATTCATCTGTAAACACGTGCACTAATGTTGTAAGCTGTAGGAACTTTGTACACTGTCTAGTCTTCAACATTTAACTAAATTCTAATCTTTACACTAAGTGCGCTGACTCCAAACTACTGTATGACTTTGTTGCAATAATGAAAACACTATATCAAGTTATATACTTTTGTATAGACAACTTGCCAATAGTATCCTGCGTAACTTGGCTCTGAAGTCAAAAAGAAAAATAATGAATGTTGATGAATCACAGCTCATATCCCATAAAATTATCATTTTTAATGTCTAATCAAAATCTTGTCCTGGATTATGTACTACTCAAGTTATACAGATTTCCAACATGACCTTGAAACCACCATATCCTAGCTATGATTTTAAATTTTTAACTGGCAACTTTGCAGCTGCATTAAATTTTGAAGGAATGTTTCATGTAAGATGACTTGGCTCCGAAAAGAAAAATAATGAATTCTTATGAATCACAACTCATATCTCATACAAATTATCCTTTTTAATGTCTAATCAAAATCTTGGCATCGATAAGTCTCATTAATTTCACTTCAGTATTCAATGTCACTATAACTTTGCAATGAAGTTACGTAGACTGCTAGCATGACCTCAGAACCCCCATATCCTACCTGTGATCATAAATTCTGAAGTAACGTACACTATCAACCTATCCTTTATGTATCTTAGTGGCCTTCAACTCCAAACTACCAACATAATCACTAAAGTCATGCATGCCATCAACCTAACCATTTCATATCTTTGTAACTATTAGCATCGACCCTCCTTTTAGCATGCTGAAGCTACACACACTATCACTAGTCACCACAAAGTGTGCTGAAGCTATGCAAATGCCAAACTGTCAACCCCAAACTTACTTTAACTTTGCATATCTTCATGGCCTACAACTCTAAACTACCAACATAACAGTCAAAGTCATGCATGCCATCAACATGACCATTGAGTATCTTTTTAACTGTTAGCATCGACCCTCCTTTTAGCCTGCCGAAGCTATGCAAACTATCATCAAAAATTGGTCATCAGTAAATGACATGTAGCACCCAACTTGACACATACTCCTATCACTATGTTTTGAATATTCACCAATATATATTTCTTTTACTATAAATACTATTTTTTATTCACTAGTATATATTTTGGTAGTTCTGAAAGAAAAACACAATTTGCTAATATTTTTCACATAGTTTCAGGGAGCATCAATAATTTGCCAAGATTTTCCACATAGTTTCAGGGAGCATGAATGATTCACCAATTGAGATTATTATTTTTTCTTTGAAAAGAAATTTTTTTCGCTGATAAAATTAATAATTTCCTGTGTAATTTTCTATATTTCACCAGGTTTTTACACCTTTTTGAAGGGTGGGGGGGTTCACATGCACACAAAGGTAATGAATGTATAGGAGAAAGGGATGGATGTGCATAAATAGTGAATGTATGTACAAAATTATATGAGAAGGGTGAAAATGCAAAGTAATAAATGAACACCAATACATGGTATAATAACTATCTTCTCCATAGTGGGAAGTGCTAGATACATGGAATCAAGGATATAATCACTTGATTCAATCAATAAATGAAATAATTGATCTAATATACTGAGCATTATATATATATATATATATATATATATATATATATATATATATATATATATATATATATATATATATATATATATATATATATATATATATATACTGAGTGAAAATGAAAAGGGATATAAATGTGCACATCATGCTCAATACTCTGCCACCTAAAGTAGTGTATGTGGTTTAACGTGGACCTCTAATCCAACTACACATGCAACATAGTCATTACTCACACAATCAAATTATGAAAGAGAGTATTGATTACTCAATTCAAAATTCATGGTGAAGTGAGTTGTTGCCTCCTATGTAGACAAGGTGTTTAATTAATCTTAGAACGTTAGCCCAACAACCATTAGACTAGTACTACAATGGAGGATTTGAAAACTTATGAAGATAAATAAATTGAAGTTAATCTAGAATGAAGTGCAATTAATCTAAGAGGTTGAAAATAAAGATGAAATGCAGATTTACTCTAAAGAACTTGAAATAAAGATGAGATTAAGCTATGAGCAAGTAAGAAAACTAATTATAATGAAGATGCAATATTAAACTAGATGAAATTAATCTAAATATGTAATAAAATCTTGAAAGATATGAAATTGAGACAAAAAAATGCTATAGTTTAGTTACTCTCAAAATTGCCCTTTTTTCAAATGAAAAATGAGGTTCAATAAATAGACAAGCCCGAGGAGAGAATGAAGAGGTTCTTGAAAATGAACGGTTGCCTCTTCATTCCCTTTTGAGACAAAAATTCAAAGATTTATTTAATTAAAGAATGGATTATTGCCACATATGGGTGACCGTTTGAATAATTTGAATTATTAAATTCAAATAAAGAGGTGTCCATTCAAATAACTAAATAAGATTAATTCCCTTTTTTATGTGTATTAGCTAAAGGTGGTGGGTTTTAATTTAATTTAAAGTACTTAGGACTTTAGAATTAAATTAATTTATCATAGGGGTAATTTAGCTAATAAAAGTCGAAGACTTTAGGAATTAATTATGATATTTGATTAATGCAATTTAGGGTTTTTGCAATTGACATCAAGTCGAATTAAGTCAGGTAGGAGAGAGAAAATTTCCTAGCAAAGTAGGACTTTGAAGATGTAAAATTGATGAAAATGCACCAAAATTGATTGAATTTATTAGGTGCCAATTTTGGGGTATTACATTTGCCCCTCTTTGAATTGATGTGCGAACATCACGTTGATTCAAAGAATAGTCTAAAGTGACAGATGATAAGAATTTTTGGAGGTCTAGGTTAGGATGCCAAGACACCAATCAAATCAAAGCATGATTTTTCAAAGTCTAAGCTAGATTGTGAAGATGATAGTCTTTAGAGAAGACGAGCATCGGGGTTAGATTTCCCTAATGCCCAGAATGAGATTCAGATGCAAACTTAGGACTGTCTCTAGAATCAAGGTTAGATTGCCCCAATATGAAGCTTAGCCCTCCGAGACCTAGGTTATATTTCCCAGATAATGGTCTAAAATAGATTTCGAGAGCTATCGTCAAAATGAAGATTGACTCCCAAGAATTAGGGTTAGATTGCCCCAATACCTAAAAGGATTTCGAGAACCCTCTCCAGAACGAAGCTTGATTCCTGAGGATTTGAGTTAGATTGCTCAGATACCTAAAAGATAGATGACCAGATAGCAAGATGTGAGGCATCAAGATGCCCCTAGTGATGAGATGCCTCAAGCAATGAGGACTTTGATTCAAATTAGACTGATCCAAGAATTGATTCAACAAGATTCAAATGATGTAATCATCCTACCCCCTCAGGAGAAAAATTGAAAGATGACATAAGAGGGATGATTGTCAACAAGAGGTTGTAGAGAAGAAGCAATCAGACTAGATTCGAGAAGCTGCAGAAGTAAATAGAGTGATCGGGAGGTCCTACTAACCAAGTTTAACCATGGTTTGACCATGGTTGACTAGATTTGACTAGAGTTGACTTTGATGAAAAGAGAAAAGATCTCAATAACATGATGAAAAGATGAGGGTTTGGCAGGAAGATGACGCCAAAAGGTTGACTACACAAGCATCTGATCCCAAAGGGTCCTAGAATTTAAAACATGATTTAGAGCTATCTAGACATGTTAGATTTCAATTTCGATCTTGAAAATGGATTCAAAGTAGTCGATTTAGCCAAGGGTGAAATTTTCAAGCAAAACGGAGCACTTTTGAAAATTAGGTCAAAAGATATATAAGGCCTGGAGGGGTCATTTTCAATCCATTATTCACTTTGTCTTGTTGATTTTGAGTTTTGAGAGAGAAATGGAGGGTCTTCCACTGTATATGGATCGATTTGAGCACTCCTGATGACACGCTTGGCCACCAGAGTATGACGCACCTATAAGTAGCTGATAAACCTCCTTGCATTTTGATTTGTACCACTTTCTAGGTCAATTTAGGGTAGATCTAGGTTAGTTTAGGACATGTTCTTCCAATCTTGTGCGAGGAAGTAGTTTCCTCGCGTCGGCCTGGAGCTCCTTTTGCACGAGGAAATAGTTTCCTCACATCATTTAGGGTTTCTTCACATGGTGTCTATTTGGAAGCTCACGTGAGCTAAAAGTTGGTCTCGCATGAAATTTCTCCTACTTTCGCAAGAAGAAATTCTATCCCACGCGAGGAAACAGTTTCCTCGCGTGAAAATTTGTTGCAGTGTTGAACTGTTTTTGTCAAAATTTGTCAAATTTGCATAAAATCAGCCAAGTGGAGGATCACAGAGTCATTTCTAGGGTAGATTCCTTGTTGCATTTATTGTTGTTGTTTTGAAAACCATCATGTTGAGATACTGATCCAATGTTGTCACTTTCTTTACAGGTTAGCTTCCTCGATGTTTCCTTTAGGTCACATCATCCAGTGATCAATACATTAGTTTAGAGACTAATGAATGTAGAGAGTGCTCACATTAAGGGACTCGATCTAGGATACCTATGTGATCTACCCAACATTAGGGTAAATCATGGTCTTCTTGGTGCACTCATTGAAAGTTTCCATTTAGAGATGAACACTTTCCATTTTCTGATGGGGGAAATGACTGTGACTCCTGAGGATATTTATAGGATCTTGTAGATACCCATCCATGGTACTTGAGTAGAGTATGATACATAGTCATAGCAGAGTATAGTAGCATTTAGGATGATCTTTCAAGATGATCTAGTGATGGGCTAGGCTATTTCTTGGGAGGATTTGATTCGTAGATACATTAGTGCTCACCTGTTAGCCATTATTGTTGCTATGTTTCTGAGCTACTACCTTGTTCCAGATTGAGGTCAGCAAGGTTTAGAGTGCAGCTAGGGGATGATGTTGTAGAGGATGCTGGCCAGACTAGTAGTTAGATTTGGATGGGGTGAGTGTATTCTCACATAGATGTACCATGAGCTACATGAGATAGCATATCGTAGTGCGAGGATGATGGTGGCAGGTGTCTTTGTCTTGTAGATCTGGGCCTGGGAGCATCTCCCTATTTGCAGGCCTATATTCCATGATACATGACAGGCGCTGGAGCCTTACATATATAGGTACGCAGGTCTAATGACTCAGCCTTTACTGGGTAAGATGGAGTAGTGGCGAGGACAACTGGATGACATGGCATCTATTGTCTGGAGACCTTAGGTTGCTACTGAGCCCTGGGATGATGCTCATCAAGAGCTTTCTTTCATGTTTGTCTCGCATCCACTGATTGGAAGTAGTGTTACTATTATTGAGCGCTTCCTTGTCACACTTGTCTTGCACTAGTTTGGTAGGCAATAGGATATATCACATGAGTACTGCCCCTATGCCCTCTTCACTAATGAGGAGAAGGGGTGGCATGTGAGACTTGATCCAAGATGATGTGCAATAGAGGCACACATACTAGCTACATGATGGGACTACATGGTGGATGTCACCAATGCAGGGGTGACATCTTCATACAGAGACCATTTGATAGCATGACCACATCCTAGATTCATAGACCCTATTGGTATAGGAGCCTAGTAGTAGCTTCTGCAATAGAAATAGGTACCGATCCAGTAGGTACTAGTTCAGTAGCTTACATAGCAGGAGGTTGCAGAACAAGGGCCACAGGGACAACAATAGTGAGTGCTGAGGCCTAGATCTAGATAGACTAGCATCCCCACTAGGACCATGGGCTTAGATGTAGGAGCTAGGAGTAATGGGGCCCAGTAGAGGTCCACCAGGTAGGAGATAGGTGATTCATCATAGTAGGCTCCTCCAGATGATGATACTAATATGCTTGATATTCTGATAGGAGCAGGGACACCACAATTATAGGAGGCTCTTAGGAAGAGCCATGAGAGAGTGAGGTAGGTCCAATGGGAGTGAGATGACTACCATACCTAATTCATTAGAGAGGAGAACCACGTAGCTGATAGATATGCTAAGATCAGGTAGCTATGGGAGGAGCTAGCATGGTTGAGGATCAAGATGAGATATGAGGCTGCTCAGGTAGCTTATTATTATGCAACTTACTGTGGAGTTGTTCCAGATCTAGCACAGAAGGTGCCGCCATTTTCTGAGTATGTTGGAGCTCCACATGCACCTCCACTAGCACCTCCATAGGCACCACCATAGGAACCTCCATAGTAGGCACCTGCACAATAGGCACCTCCACAGCAATTGATGCCACCACCACAAAGACCGATACCCCTTCCAAAGAGACCACTTCCACCACCTCCTCTAGGTGGCGGGGGACATAATTAGCACACTTTGACATATATGTATTGTAGCCCATTTTTGATACTGTGCTCAACTAGCACCCTTCTCTTTTGTACATGACATTAGATTGATATATATATATATATATATATATATATATATATATATATATATATATATATATATATATATATATATATATATATATATATATATATATATATATATATATATATATATATATATATATATATATATATTGATAGTTTTGATATCATCGTACTTTTTGCTATATTTCTTTGATATTGATGTCTTATGAGATGTGTTCTATATGCTTAGATGTATGGATAGAAATGTATGAAATGCACATGTTTCCTTTTATGAATATGAATATGCACATGTTTTATTTTTATGATGATGCAATGTGAAATGTAGTGATAGATAGATAAAATTAATGCATATGTGTAATTGACTTGAGTTATGCTTATAGTGGATGCACATGTATATGTAGATGCAAATGAATGGATGGAAATGAGATGAAAATTCAATGGATATGTAATGTATATGGTACTAATCATCTCATGTAAGATTGTCACAATATATGATAGGTACTAATAAAAAATAATACATTTCAAAGATCGAGAGCGAGGATCGAACCCTTGTGCAACCAAGAGGAAACTGGGACCAAAGATGAGAACCTTCGATAAATAGAAAGAAATCAAGAGAGTATCAAGATATCATCTCAAATGCAAGCTTAGAATGAAAATGCAAGCCTAAGCTAAATGCAAGCCTAGAATGAAAATGTAAGTGTAAGCTAAACGCAAACCCTAGGACTTGGTTGTTGGAGTCACCGTATTATCATCATCAAGTTCTTTTAGGCATGAGACAATCACAAGATGCCATACAATCCTCACTAACATTGCAATCATGAGAATATAAATATGACATAAGTCTTAGATTTGTCAGAATGAGATGTAAGCATTAAGGCACAACAAGCCAGAATGACCTGAACACCTAGTCCTTTTGATTTAGCAAGTTAACATAAGCATCAAAGCACAATTGATAGAATGACCTGAATATTGCTTGTGAATAAACACACCAGACACATAGGAGTTCCTTCCTTTGCCAAAAAATTCTCACAGTGACCCTTACATTCACTTAGTAGGACCAGTGTTAGCGATTTCACTTGTAGCAGAAAGAAGTCACTCAAAACAGACAAGGAGAAGAACCAACCGAACCAAAGTGTCCATATAAAAGGAGTCAAGGTACACATGGCCATCCAATACAAGATGAAGGCTCTTATAGATGGACACCCCTCTTAGATAGATTCATTGGATCATTGGAAATAAACCAAAAAATAGAAAGCCAAGAAAATATTATGCCCCCAGTCTTCACGTTTCTCAGTCAAGAAAGACGTCTTAGATTCGATCAAGGGGAAATGATAAAGAAAAAAAAAAAACAAGAAAAGGAAAAGCTTAGCATGCTTCAAAGGAACCCAAATTCAGTTTTAGTTTCAGTTTACATTTGTGTTCAAGAGGATTGAAGTCAAATCAAAAGCATACAATGTTTGAAGTCTTGACGGGATAGCAACAATAGGTAGACACAATGAGAACCACTTGTGACTATCATGAGAGATGAAGTCTCAAGAAGATATCAGAGCATGAACCAAGTATTAGTAGGTGGATGCAGTGAGAACCATTGGTGACTAATGTAAGGAAGAGATCTTGAAAAAGAGGGATTAGAACGAGAGCTAAGTATAAGTAGGTAGGCATAGTGAGAACCATTGGCGACCGATACACAAGAGATCCTCAAGGAGAGAAATCTCAAAAGTAGCTAGGCATCATCAGGAAGATGCAATGACAATCATTGGTGACTGATGAAAAACAAAGCTTTTGAAAGTGATAGGACAATGCCCCTAGAGTAGGAGGATGTCCCCAAGTGTGAACTAGCTCCAATCCATGAAGAGTCGAGGAAAATCTTTAAGACAACTAAAGGCAAGTGCATGAGTTGGCAAACTAAAGCAGGAAAGAGTGAAAGAAAACTAAAGTAGGAAACTAAGAGCCAAGCAATGCTGAGATGAGATGCAGCTTCAAGAAACAAGAGGCTCCTATTTACCAGGTTTTCACCATCTTGGTAGAGATTCTATTTTTTCTACCATGATGCCTGTTTACCAGGTTTTCATCAATGGCACATTTTTCTTCTTTTTTCAATTTTTTTGTACTTTTTATTTTTATTTTTATTTTTTTGTATTTTTAAATATTTCAATTTTTTGTATTTTTTCAATTTTCAAGTTTTTTGATTATTATCAAGGTGCCTATTTACTAGGTTTTCACCAAGATAATAGATACATCAAAGTGCCTGTTTACTAGGTTTCACTAGGATGATGATTTTTTCAGGATATTTTGGAATTTTTAGGATTTTTTGCAATATATCATTTTTTTGGATTTTTTTCAAGACCAATAAATATGTACATGAGCACACACAAAATGCCTCAGTTTTAGAATTTTTTCAAGTGAAGAGTGTTGATAGGCTCTTTGAGCTATTCTTTTTCAATGGTGGAGAGTCGATAAGCACCAGACCCAAATGCTACAGTAATAACATATGGACCAAGCTAGTTTGGTTCAAATTTCCCTTTTTGGACTCACTGCTACTGATTCTTGGGGTTCTCTCTCAGGACGAGATCACCCACTTGGAATTATCTTTGTCTAAATTTCTTATTATAGGCTTTGGACATCCTATTTTGGTATGCTCTTAGATGATCAAATGCCACCTTCCAAAATTCATCTAGTAACTCAATCTCTTGGAGCCAGGATATTCTATTCTCTTCATCAGTGATGAGGCCCCTCAAAAAGATTCACAATGTAGGAATCTCAACCTCAATAGGTAATACTGCATCTACTCCATAAACCAAGGCAAAGGGAGTGGCTCCCATTGGTGTTCAAATACTTGTTCTATAGGCCTAGAAAGCCAGAGTAATCTGGAGGTGCCAATCTCTACCAGATGTATGAACTGTTCGATGTAAGATTTTGAGAATTGTCTTATTAGAAGCTTCTACTTGTCCATTACCCTGAGGATAATAGATAGATGACCAATGCTGAATAATCTTGAGCTTGGTGCATAAGTCTGTCAGGTACTTATTTTTGAATTGTCCCCCATTGTCAGTGATAATGGATGAGGGTACACCGTATCTAGAATTGATATAGTTCAGTATAAATATAGCCATAGACTTTCCATCAACTATAGCTAGAGGCACTGCCTCAACCCACTTGGTAAAGTAATCAGTAGTTGTGATGATAAACTTATGTCCTCTTGAAGAAGAAGGATGTATCTAACCTACCAAATCAAAGGCCCATTACTGAAATGGCCAGAAACTGATGAGAGGACTGAGCTCTTTAGCAGGATCATGAATCAGATTCCTGTGAAATTGGCATTGTTTGCAAGTCTTGGCATATTGAACAGCTTCTTTTTCCATGTTCGGCTAGTAATAACCTGCTCTAATAAGTTTCCAAGCTAACATTAGACCACTCGAATGAGACCCACAGATAACTTTGTGTACCTTAGCTAGCACATGTTTGGACTCATCGGGTTCTAAACACCTAAGGAGGGTACCATCTAGACCCCGTCTATACAAGTCATTTTCTACAAGGACATACCATGTAGCAGTATGAATGAGGTGACATTTTTCATTCCAGGTATAGGTGTCTGGAATGATTTGGTCATGAAGGTAGGAAAAGATATGGTGGTAGTGGGATGAATCATGTCCAATGACTGAATAGATCATCTTGGATTCAATAATATCATAGGCAGGGTAGTCTAATGCCTCCACCAAGTATTCATGTCTAAAGTCATTTTCTAGTATTTGCAATATTAAAGCAAGAGTGGCCATAGCATAAACTACTTTATTGTCTACCCTTGGAATTTTCTGGAAAGAAATGTGTGCAAAATACTATTTGAGATCATCCACCATTCTTTTGTAGGGTACTAGCTTGTCATCTTTTGTTTGGTAGACATCATTGACTTGGTTGATGATTAACTAAGAATCTCCAAAGACCTTGAGCTCATCCACATGCCATTCAAGGGCTATATTCATACCATTAGTGAGAGCTTCATATTCAAATATGTTGTTTGTGCAGGGAAACAACATTTTATAAGCTTTTGGTAATGAGTATCTTTGAGGTGTTATAAACAGAATGCTTGCACTGGATCCTTGCTGAGTGAATGATCTGTCAAAGAACATGCCCCAAGATTGATGTGTGAGAAGCATGATGGATTAATCTAGGAATTCAATACTCAAAGGTTGGTGATCTTTCAAAGGAGCTTCCACCAGCTGATCAGAAATTGCTTGTCCCTTAATAAATTTTCTCTCCACATACTCAATGTCAAATTCACTAAGTATCATCACCCATTTCACTAATCTACCCGTGAGGGCAGCCTTGCTCATTAGGTACTTTAGTGGATCATTTTTTGTAATAAGCCTTGTGGTGTGAGCTAGAATATAATGCCACAACTTTTGAGAAGAAAATACCACTGCTAAACAAGCCTTCTCAATGATAGAATAGTTCATTTCATAGGAAACCAATATTCTATTGATATAATATATGGCTCTCTCTTTGTTGTTCTGATCTTCTTGAGCTAGGAGAGCACCCAAAGATATGTTCATGGATGAGATGTATAGTATAAGTGGCTTCCCATGAATAGGAGGCATCAATATAGGTGGATTAGCAAGATACTATTTTATTTGAGTGAGTCACCTGTCACATTCTTCATTCCATTCATAGGTCACACCCTTATGCAAAGTTTTAGTGACTGGTTGTGACTTGTCGGCCAACTATGAAATGAAGCATCAGATAGATTGTAGCCTTCCCTATAATCCTCTTATTTGACTAATGTTCTTGGGTGGAGGGATGTCCATAATAGCTTGCACTTTTTTAGGATCAACTTCTATGCCCTTAGATGAAATGATATAACCGAAGATTTTCCTAGAAGTAACACTGAATGCACATTTTTTGGGATTAAGTCTGAGACTAAATTGTTCCATGTGGTCAAGGATGGGAAGAAAATCTATAAGATGAGTTCTTCATTGCATGCTTTTGGCTAAAGTATCATCCACATAATCTTCCATTGTTTTATGCATCATATCATGGAAAATGGTAGTGACAACTCTCTGATATGTTGCTCCAGTATTCTTAAGCCCAAAAGGCATGACATTCCAAAAAAAGGTGCCCCAAGAACATGTGAAAGTGGTCTTTTCTTGATCTTGTGACATAATTTTAATTTGATTATAGCTAGAAAAGCCATCCATCAAGGAATACATCTCATAACCTGTTGTCATATCTACTATCATGTCAATATTAGGCAGTGGGAAGTCATCTTTTGGACATGCCTTATTGAGATCTTGGAAATTTGTACACACATGAATGGATTTATAATGCTTAGTGACTGGTACAATATTTGAAATCCATTCTACATAATCAATAGTTCTTATGAAACCATCCTTAAAAAGCTTCTCTAGCTCTGCTTTGACCAAAAGTGCTACATGTGGATGTATCTTTCACAGCTTCTGTTTAACAGGTTTAATACCTAGTACAATGGACAAATGGTGCAAGATTAGATTGGGGTCTAATCTAGGCATGTCAGAGTAGCTCCATGGAAAGTTTATTTTCTTTCTCTGAAAGAAGCTAGTGAACTCTTCTTTTTCTTTGGTAGACAATGATTGTGCTAGATGAATAATTTGTGGAGTAGCCTCTCTACCCAAATTTACTAGTTGTGTCGGCTCAATCAATACTGATGACCTCTCTTGAAAGTGGCTTAGAAGTGTATCAAGTATCTCATCCTTGGGCACCTTAGAGAGGTTTTCACCCTTAGATACATCTTTTTTTTTACTATTTTTGGCTCTAATACTGCCACAAAGTGGTTTTCACCATTAGAGCATCTATTTTTTCTTCTTTTAATTTTTTGAATAAGATACTTGATATCTGCCTCTATCATGATGACACTGCTTTCACTAGTGGAGGACATCACAAGTTCAATAGCATGGAGGTAACAGGCTAGACAATAATCATTTTGGAATGTTAGGACTTCATTGGATGCAGAAGGGGAGTTCCAGTTTATCAGATTGAGATGAAAGAGTGAAAGGGAAGTAGTGACTGGTTCAATCACGTTCATGGTATAACCATCAAAAGTGTGGATGAGCAAGTCAAGACCTAGAGCGATCTCATCCAAAGAAGCATTCAAATCCCTATAAGACCTTACATCAGAAGTAGAGGACAAGTTAATACCGGTGGCATCTAATTTGTGCAACCTAATGCTAGACCCTTCACCTACTTTGAGAAGTCTTTAATACACATGAACAATATCTATGTCTACATCATAAGTAGCATCAGACAAAGAGTTGAACTCATATTCATGTGAGTCAATACTTGATGTGGTAAGTTCAATAGTACTAGCTATATCACCTGACTCATCTTCATTCCTTAAGGCATTAATGGTGTGCTAGAGTTGTTCTTGTTCAAGATACTTTTGAAAATGTGGTGGCATGTATTGTTCACCTAGAAAATTGGGATCATCATTTAGTGTTGCTTTCCATTCCTCATATGTGAATTTATACACTAAAGAAGTTTTATCAGAATTAGTATAAATCTCTACCATATGGATTGGTATGATAGGTTCATCAGGTTCTGCAAAGAGTGTCGCAAGATCTAGAGGAATGGGATATGGAAATGTGTCTTCATTAGAGCTAGCCTCTAGATTTACCTCTAGATTAGCATCTTCAATTTCTTGTTTGGGTTCATTTTCAGGTTCTAGCACAAATTTGTTAATCCCTAAATGAAAGGGGATCTTCTTGAAACCTAAGCCAGTAGTATCCTTTGTGCTACAACCTGTAGCTTCAATAGGCTTTAGCAAACCATTATCATTCTTTCCTATAGGACCACTCCCCTTATAGCCAAAGCACTTCATGATCTTGAACACCTCACTATTTGGTTCTTGCTTTAAATCTGGAGGTGGAGTAGTTATTTTAGCTATTTCTTTTCCCTTATAGATCCAAGCTCTGATAGGTCTTTCTTCATCCTCATCTTCTAAAGGTATAGAGGCCCTTACAAAGGCACCATCATAAACTATTTGAGGAGAAGTATTAGAAGGTTTATTAATCTCAAAAGGTCTCCAATAAGAGCACGGGGATAGAGGTAGAGCAATAAGTGATAGCACAGATTCAATTTGGTATTCTCCCATGCCTGTATCCTTAAGTCTCAAAGTTTTATCCATCTCTTTCAGCTTAGCATCATAAAAATTAGTGGATTCTCTATTTTCCAGAACAAGGCCATCTACAAATTGCACAAGAGTGTTGCAAGAGTAATTGGTATTAGTAGGCATAGTTACTTCCACCTCATGGAATGGAACCTTAATGCATTGATGATACATGGATGAAACAACCTACATCTCATGAATCCAAGGCCTACCCAACAAGATATTGTAGGCAAGAGGAATGTCAAGAACTTGAAAAGTAACATCTCTCTCAATAGGTCCTAAATGGATAGGTAGCACAACTAAGCCTTGGGACTTGTATTCTTCTTCATCATAAGCTTTGATGGTAATCTTTTTGTGGGAGTCTACACAATTCTCATAATATCCTAGCTGAGTAAGTAGCTTAGTGGAATAGATATTAAGACCAGCACCATTGTCTATGAGCACTCGACAGACATGCTTAGGACCTATCATGACCTCTATATGCAAGGGAACATTATGCGGGTGACTCAAAGAGTGATCATCTTCTTTAGAGAAGGATAGATAGTGAGCTGAGGTCAAATGACCAACCATAGATTGGAACCAGTTGAGATCAAGATCCTTGGGAACATTTTCCTTAGTGAGGGCTTTATCCAAAATCTGCCTGTGAGCAGGCGAGATCTTCAACATCTCAAAAATGGTGATCTGAGCATTGGTTCACTAGAGTTGATCTAAGATGCTATAACTATCTGAGCTAGATGTAGGAACAAATTTCATGTTCTTGTTGGCAGGGCCAACATCAGTCTTATTCATAGTTTTCTTTGGAGTGGATGTAGAAGTATTGGGACCCTTATCCACATTTTTCTTTGGAGCAGATGTAGAAGTATCAGGACCTTTCAAAACAACTCTTCCACATGATCAAGTGACAACATTAGCATAGTCTTGAGGTTGTTCAGATTCAGACAAACAAGATGCAGAACTATGCAAGATGAAAGGAGTCTTAGGTTTGGGAGCATCGCTACTTCCCTTAATAGTAATCACATCATAGTACTCTACTCCAATAGGTTCGATCATACCAATAACATTGTCATCATTAGTGTATGTGTAATTGACTTTAGCATTGGTATTCTTGGCATTTGAAGATTCACCCTTCTCATGAGGAGGGAAGGGATCCTTAAATGCTTGATGGTCCAAATTCTTGTTATGGCCATCCACAACAATGTCACCACTATCAATCAAATCTTAGACCTTATGTTTCAGCTGAAGACAAGTAGAAGTCTTATGACCCTTATTCTAGTGATAGCCACAATAAGCATTATCATTCCACCAATGAGGTCATGGTTGTGGGTCATAGAGATGCTTTTCCAAAGGAGTAAGAATCTAATTCTGCACAAGAGTTTTATAGACCACATCAAGTGGTTCTCCCAAGGAATTGAATTCACGCTTGGGTCGAGATGCCCAAGGTTTGTTTCTAGAAAACCTCAAAGTTTGCTGATTTTC
Organism: Chamaecyparis obtusa; assembly: GCA_027943335.1. Taxonomy (NCBI): domain Eukaryota; kingdom Viridiplantae; phylum Streptophyta; class Pinopsida; order Cupressales; family Cupressaceae; genus Chamaecyparis; species Chamaecyparis obtusa. The sequence goes on from BSBK01005170.1 coordinate 95,281, forward strand.
CACCACAGGCTTTTCAGCTGCTTTAACTGCTTGTATGGTGGAAGAGAGATTAAAAATAGAATTAGCCAGTTTTGGGGTCACATTGTCGACCACTCCATCATTCACAAAATCTCTATTCTTGGTAACAAACATCCCTTTATCCTTATTTGAGTTTGAAGATCCTTGCTTGTTGTCTTTACTCAAAGTCAATTCACCTTTCTTGATCATAAAGGCCTCTGTTCACACGGCTTGTTTGATCATGCTATCAAAAGTTAGAGGACCTTGTAACTACACTTGGTATCTGAAGTCTAGGACAAGATTGTCCAAGAAAATGTCGAGTCTGTCAGACTCTGGTAGCTTGTGAGGACACCTTGTACATAATTGTCTCCACCTTTGGAGGAATGTTAGGAAATATTCTCCTTGTCGCTATTTTAAATTGCAAAGATCCTGAATGTTGACTAGATGTTGAATATTATGCAAGAAATGTTGGAGAAATAGATTAGCCATTTCATCAAAAGTCTTAATGCCAGTAGGCAATCTAGAGAACCATTCCATAGCTAGTCCACCCAAACTACAAGGAAATAGGCACATAAGATATGTTTGATCATGCATGAATTCCTTAGATAACATGCCAAACTCCCTTAAGTGATCTTGGGGATCAGTTGCACCCAAGTATTTTTCATATTTAGGGAGTTCTACACCTCTGGGAAAAGGTGGCATATGTAGACTTCTATCAAAGGGGAAAGGACAAATGCTTTCCTTCATGAATTATTGAGTGGGTTTGTCCTTATTCTTCACAAGTTGACTAATATGATCTTGCATGTCTCAAACCATCTTTTGCAACTTTTCTATCTCAGTTTCTTCTTCCTTGGTTATGAGTGTTTCAACTTGATAGTCTTGGGGTAACTTGGCCCCTTGTTTAGCTAACTCAACCAAGTATTTTTCTTTCTCCTCTAGGAGAAGGATCTCCACATTTTAACAAGACTCTTATTAGCTTTGGCAACATTTATATCATGTTGAGTTATCACATCATTTTCATTCCTAAGAATATCATAAATGCTCAAAATTTGATCTTGTTGCTGATCATCTTGGTTTTGATCGAATGGAGGAGGGTAATAGAAATACGTGGGTTGTCGATTGCCTTGAGGTTTGTTTCAAGATTGATCATCATTGTGGGACTGATTTTGGTCATGTTGAGATTGACCATGAGGCTACTCATTCTGAGGTTGAGCATGATATTGATTGTTTTGAGATTGATCAAAAGTTTGACTGTACTTTCCTAGTTGGAAATCAAACAGATCTCCCATCTTGTTTGTGTGGAATAGTGTAGTGGTTGAAGCCTCAGTAAAGTGATATGAATGATGTTGATGAGCCATAGATAAGGTAACTTTGGGTGAATGAAAAGGATCAAAAGATTTAATAAATTCAGGTGGGAAGATATCGTGATCAGTATCAACACATTCAATGATAGGACTAGTCTGAGGGAGTGGCCTTCCAAAGTTATGAAACAATGAGTTGTCTTGGAAGTATGAGTTGTCTTTCTCTTGAAATGAGAAAATAGGTTGCACTTCAAACAATGGATTAAAACACTCTTGGAACACTAGAGGTGATGGTTGAGACAGACTATCTTTTGAAGTACTCAATGAGGAACTCAAGGATATCTCACAAAGTTCAAATTTCATGATAGATTCAGGATGATCTATTTCTTGATTAGGAGGTTCACTTCTACCTTGACCAGTATTCTAAATGGGATAAGTCTTTCCACTTCTAGTCATGACAGTCATAGATGAAGATGTGATGAGAGAAGACTCAAGATAATGCTAGACTCTATCTCTAAGATAACATAAAGAAGATAAATGGCTAGAATAGCCAAGATGTGAGATGGACCTAGTATGAATCATCAAAAGAGGGGGCTAGAACAATCGAGATAAGACTATCACAACATGAGATACAAAATGCATAAAGAGATAAGGTAAACCAATGAGAGACAACATGAGTCAAAGAAAAGATCGATCAATTCCTAACTTGAGACAACTAGTTTCTAATAGTGAATGACAGGAAAATAGAAAAATAGACCTCAAACAAAAAGAAAATTAGGAAACATTTTGACCAATCAATAGGAATTTAGTCTCTATTTTTGAAAACTGGGCTATAGTTTCACATGAGAGAGTACCAGGCCACACAAGAAAACACCAAACCTCGCATGAAAGAACAAATTCTCACACAAGAAAGTGCTCTGAAAAGTGAAACTTCGCGTGGGAGAAATCCAAAATGTGACATTCTGACATATTTTTTGAGGTAAAAGTTGAATTATGAGGTACATCCTAAATTGATGTCTAATAGAAAATCTAGTTTCTTGACAGTTTTGAAGAGCAGTTTAATCAACAATCTCATTTTGAGGTTTCAAGCATTCGTTTAAAGACACAAAGGTTTAGATCAACAGTTGTGACTCAAGAAGTAGTCGTTAACAGATCTATCAAGGACAAAGAAACTTGATAGCATTAGCGGAGTCTTTATTTGATAATGATTGGAGAATGTTTAAGACTTGATAACAAACAAAACTTATCATTACCAAAAAAATGGTGAGAAGACAAAACCTTTGCCCCATTGCTTATGCGCATACGCACACCTCACATAGCCATGTCACCCCCTAGAGGGTGCCTGTGTTTTTTGTGTTTCTAAGGACTCAATAGTATACATTCAAAGGTTACCCTTGTGGAAGGGGTCAGTGTCATATACCACCTTCAATCATCCAGGTGTATGCATATGATGGGAATCTATGGTACAGATTCTTCCCCCTTCCTGCACAAAGATTATGCCTCCTTTCGGAGGTGAATTGGGTAGGCCACTAGTTAAGGAAATTTTTTAATAGGCTCCCATTCATACTAAACTTTAGTGCCCCTGATACAAGGTTGAGGCCTCAGAGCCACACCAACACTTCAAAGCCATATACCCCCGCAAGGAGGGCTAGGAGCAGCGCCGCTCAGTACAACAAACAAGGCCTTCTCAAGATGATAGTCAAAATCATGAGAAGGAAGATAATATGGCTTTGTAGTCTTTAGAATCAACAAAGTGTTCTTTATTAAAGTGAGGTGGAATCACCGATGAAAGGTGCATACTCACTTGGGTCATTCCTGGAGGTTCAACTTTCAACAGGCCCTCTAAAGGTGACACAACTTGGCTTAGATCTGAGGGTTTGATTTTCTATTTCTCTCAAAGAGAGAAGAGAATACTTCTCTACCTAATCACTTCACCTAAACACATCAAGCAAGTTCATCACCAAGTTAGCTTCACTTCACCAAATCCATAAGATTTTGGGTTTCTGGTTCTCTTAGAGAGAGAACATAATCCCCTGGCTAGTAGAAGTGTTAAAGATTCACTACCTTTCTCCGCTTCCCCAAGAATATGTCATATTAGTAGGATCATTGGGTTTTAGGGTTCATTCATGGTCATCACCTCCATGTAATGAAGAGCCAAATTCCCTACCTACTATCAAAATTCTCAAGAAATTTTAACGGAGCCCTAATTAGACTATGTGAATGAAAGCAAGAAACAAACACAACATTTTTATGAGATCTTTGACTATCGTCCTACAATCAAACCATTAGGATGTTTTATGTTCTTCATCAAATGTCCTGCAGAAAATTGTTATGTTGTGAAAAGAAGAGAAAAATGGAATTTAACAGGAAACATAAACTGTCAAAAATCTAGAACAAGAAAGATAGAGACTGAAAAATTTAAAAAACTATAACCAAATCTTGCATGAGGAAGTACTCCATAGTGCGTGAGAAAACACAAGGTGCTATGTGAGGATGTAAAAGTTTGCACGAGAGAGTGCTACTAAGAGTGAAACTTCATGCGGTATGCTCTGGATTCTCACATGAGAATCTGTACACATGAAGTACGGATGTGCGGCAAAGCTCAAATTTCCTGTCAGAAAAATCAAGGATGAGGCTAGAAATTGATCTTTTCTACCCCATGGTGGATGCCAAAATGTATGTGGTTGAATGTGGACCTCTAATCTAACTACACACGCAACATAGTCATTACTCACACAATCGAATTAAGAAATAGAGTATTGATTACTCAATTCAAAATTCATGGTGAAGTGACTTGTTGCCTCCGATGTAGATGGGGTGTTTAATTACTCTCAGAATGAGAGTCCAACAACCATTAGACTAGTACTACAATGGAGGATTTAAAAACTTATGAAGATAATCAAATTGAAGTTAATCTAGAATGAAGTACAATTAGTCTAAGAGCTTGAAAATAAAAATGAAATGCAGATTTACTCTAAAGAACTTGAAATAAAGATGAGATTAAGCTATGAGCAAGTAAGAAAACTAACTATAATGAAGATGTAATATTAAACTAGATGAAATTAATCTAAATATGCAATAAAATCTTGAAAGATATGAAATTGAGACAAAAAAATGCTATAGTTTAGTTACTCTCAAAATTGCCCTTTTTTCAAATGAAAAATGAGGTTCAATAAATAGACAAGCCCGAGGAGAGAATGAAGAGGTTCCTGAAAATGAACGGTTGCCTCTTCATTCACCTTTGAGACAAAAAGCCAAAGATTTATTTAATTAAATAATGGATTATTGCCACATATGGGTGACCATTTGAATAATTTGAATTATTAAATTCAAATAAAGAGGTGTCCATTCAAATAACTAAATAAGATTAATTCCCTTTCTTATGTCTATTAGCTAAAGGGGGTGGGTTTTAATTTAATTTAAAGTGCTTAGGACTTTAGAATTAAATTAATTTATCATAGGGGTAATTTAGCTAATAAAAATTGAAGACTTTAGGAATTAATTATAATATTTGATTAATGCAATTTAGGGTTTTTGCAATTGACATCAAGTCAAATTAAGTCAGGTAGGAGAGAGAAAATTGCCTAGCAAAGTAGGACTTTTAAGATGTAAAATTGATGAAAATGCACCAAAATTGATTGAATTTATTATGTGCCAATTTTGGGGTGTTACAAGTAGTACCCTCAGGCCCACCCCACTCTACTTGGAAAGATAGTCAAAAGACCCAAAGTATACATGTATAGATAATGAAACAAGGAAAATGAAACAAGTATCCCAATGTAGTCACTCAAATGTAGAAACCATAATGAGAGTACACTATGGTCACTACTCAAACCTAGAGAAGGTATCAATGTGAATTAATAATAGAGTGTCATCATATGATACATGGAGGCTCATGTGGCTTTGAGAAATATTTCTCTCATCAAGAAGGCTCTACGATTTCAGCTCAACATTTGCAGAAGGCCATGACTATGCTAGCTCAATATCCATAGATGACCATGGCTATACTAGCTTAATGTAACTCAGATGGACATAACACAAATGTTAGTTTATCTTTTTTTTATTTTTTCCCATTTGTTATTAAGGTTATTTTTTTATGATACAAAATATACCAAGGGATAATGTGGGACCCCTTTGTGACCTACCCTACCTTGGAGAGCCACTCAATTTCACTACTCTACACCGATTGGTCATAATAATAAAATGCCCAAGAAATAAAACATGATGCAATAAAAGATTCTAAGCAATGCAAAAAAACTTAGACAAGGTAGAATCAATTGGAATCACTAAGAGAACAGGTCACTCAAACATAAGCACATGAGCATTGCTTAATGACATGCCTATATGCGATCTTGAAAATGTTCATTCACATAACACATGGTCACATACTATGAAAGGTGAATCAAGAACACTACAAATAATGGCTATCAACACAAGCAATGAAACATAGGGTTTTAGATCACTCATACGGATACCTCATGATCTCAATAACCTAAGAACCACCCACAAATCCAAGAGTATGATCTCAATAACAACCCCTTAGTGATTACTCAAAAAGCCACCAAATAGGGTCTAGTAAAGAATACAATCCAAAATGAGAGAATATGTATTAAATATACTCAAGTGGCTTGAAAGATGAGGAAATGGTTTCAAATCCTCTCAGGATTAAAATTTCATGTACTCATTTTATTATTTCACAAAATAATCCATATTTAAAATGGAAAAATTCTTGATTCTATGAAATCACGAATTGGACCAAAACCATGTCCATGCCTAAAGATGCCATTGAAGTTATGAAAAAATATTTAAAAAATTAAATTTGAAAATAAAAAATGAAGAATACTCTTTGGCTCCTAAAGTGCTCGACAATGCGAAAAAGCAATAAAAATTACTTTAATTTTTTTTTGGAAAATTAGTAGCATAATATTATAATGTCCATTTGAATACAAAATTTGCTCACATAAGACCAATAAGGCAACAAATTACTATGAAATTATGGGGAATTCTAATTCTTAGCACACAATTTGAAAAAAATAAACTAAAAATCAAGAAACAAATTAAAAGAGAAGATCCGAGAAGCTCAAGAAATCACTAAAGTGAGAGGAGAGAATAATAACTTTTCAAAAAAACTCAAGAAGTTTGGCGAAGAAAAGTGAGTCTGACATGATTCCAATGAGTCAATGCCTACAAAACTCCATCAAGGATAACTTACCCAATGAACAATAAACTAAATTGGTCAACAAGGTTTTGGGGAACAATTATTCTCCTAAAATGACTAAGTGTCAAAATAAAGTCTATTTCTTCAATTTATGGAACTGTTTGCCCAAAACTTGAAAAGATAATAAAAACCACATAAAGATAATTAAAATTAAAAAAATTAAATTAAATCAAATCCCCAAATGGATCAACTCCACTCACATTCTATTAAATAGGAATGCATTTTAGTGGGCTCACTAGAAAATAATAAAAATAACCAATAATGGTAAACCATATTTAATCCCTAACTTGTCATGACAATGACAAAAAATCTAAAATGCATAGAGAAGTATTAGTATACACAATAATTCAAATGAAGTCCAAATCTACCCACATGGTATCAAAGGTGTGATATATCAATTTGAATACCCCACCCATTTAGGGATGATATTGGATGAATCATGAATGACCAATGTAACTATCTTCTATGCCATTACTAGGGATACGATATGCTCAAACCTGTAGCTCAGGAAGATATCATGTCTAGTACCTATTCACTAAAACATGCACACATCAAGTGCAACTCCTCATAGAATAAATAGTCAAAGTACATACATGAATAATTAAAGTGTGCCTAATGGACTAGGATGATCTAGTGGCATAATCATTTGTGTGAATTATAATGTCACGACATTGACCATTCCATATTTAGTCCTCAATGTACATCATAATCAACATATCATTTAAATTAAAATATTAATAATCATTTTATGGCAATATGAGCATATAATATTGAAAATATCAATAAAATATCTATAAGAAAGATGAGGCACAATATTCAAAATAAAAAATAATAACCATCATAATAATCATAATCTAATGTTTTTAAATGAAAAATACACTAGATATCATCATAAATCATCACATCGCATCACATAAGAATCATCATGAAAATATTATCAAAATACAAAGCATAGAATAATCTAACAACTACATTAGCAATGATACTAGAAAAACTAAAATAATGTATTGTAATAAAATGCATCACACAATGCCAACATATGATCATGTCATACAAATAGCCACAAGATGATAAAAGAGTCTAGCTCAAATCAAAATAGCACAAAATATAATGCAACTATGAGAGAGACTATAGTAATGAAATACTTGATAACCTACTAAGTGCACAAACGAAGAACAAAGAGAAAGAAGGATTTAATTTTTAAAGAGGAAAAAGTGTAGAAGACAAATGCAAAGAAATGGATAAGGGTGAATCAATGAACTTTAAAAAATATCAACAATAATTCATTTTGATTTTGGATAGTAAGAAGAATTTTATAACCTTTCCTATCCCATCTAAGAACTCTTTTAATAGAATATTCTTTTAATATACCCAATTTAGTCATAAGGCTAGTAAATCTAGAATTTAGATCAAATGGAATATTCTTTTAATATACATAGTTTAGTCATAAGGCTAGTAAATCTAGAGTTTAGATCAAATATCAATCCATTCATGGTAGATGTTATTCTTGTAATAAGTTTGGACATAGAGTTTCTGATTGTAGAAGTAAGATAAGATGGAATGGATACAAAATTAGAATAATTCTCAGTCATTCAAAGGAAATTGTTACTTTTGCAATGGATATGGTCATAAGGATATTGAATGTAGGAAAAATAGAATATTTGAAGGAATGATGTGTAGTAATAGATCTAGGAAAGGTTCAAAATGCTACAATTGTAATAATTTGGAACATATTGCAAAACATTCCAACCAATAAAAAATTTAGTGACGATTATTCACCATTTGGCGAATGTTGCATGTTGGCAAACCATGATTTGGCAAATATATTGCACATATTGGACTAACTCTATCACCTCAAATTTATTAAAATTGGGTCCAATGCTTGGGCCCATCACCCATCAGTTTATTTAATTTTATCCATTTCTTTCACATTATCACCAATGGAATATAATTTTTGGGCACGTAAAATTTTAAACATTCACCTATAATTTCAAAGCGGCTCCAAATGGATGACCTATATTTGCTAATAGTTTTATACATATATATTTATAGGCGGCCCCAAATTCACCTAATATTTTACGGATGCATGTCTCAAACTGATGCATTTTTGCCAAATTTATTAATCATACCAAGTTATTGGACAACCCATAATCACCTCATAAATAATAAAAGATGTGTTATAATTACGTGGGCTTCGCCAAATATTTGTAGACCTAATACCTCCTGCTGAATTTTCCAACAAAGGATTAGTATAAATACATTCATAGATCAATGTTATTGTACACAATTTGGTTTCGTTCAATTTGATCGATAGTGAAGTTCAAACTATTGATCTTGACTGCATTGGCGAGTCGCGAGTGCAATTGAATTTGAGGCAAAGGTAAGTGATTGTTATTCTGTGACTATGTAATTTTGAGTTAATTCTTATTTAGTGGGGACCAATTAGTGAATAATGGTGACCAGGGAGACTCTAGACATGATTCAAGGGTCCATGAATCATATTTATATATATTATAGTTCTATTGTCACTTCTTCAACAAGTAAGCATTTTTTTTTTGCACTGGTAGGCTGGTGGCCTTTATTTTGTTGAAGAATTGAGATGTCAAAAAAGAATAAGGGTAAGGCTCCCACATATGGGGAAAGCCAAGAGAGGCCAAAAAAGTGAAGAGCCTTATCATCGTACTTTGGTCATGGTGTTGGAAATATTTCTGGCCAAAATCAGGAAGCTACTTTATCACAAGAAGATTTTCAATATTCACAATGTGAACCTACATGACATAATGAAGAAGTCAATGAGCTTGATATCTCAGATCATAATGAACTTGAAGAAGATTTTTAGTGAAATATCTAGAGTATCCATAATGATATAATCAACTTGGATGAGACTGAGAATGTCAAAGAAGATGATAGTATAGAGAAGAAGAAAAGAAAATACAACTTAAAGAATGATAGAGAATCAAAAAAAGATCAGATGTGGGATCTGTTGAGGAATTTTAAAGTAGAATGGGTGTAAAAGTATCCATTTATTGAGCCACTAGATAATCCAATTGAAGATGAGCCTCTGGTGGAATGCAGATGTAAGATTTTCACCAAGATAAATGAGAAAGAGGTTGTAGCTAAAAATTGACACCATAGCAAAGCATATGGGTAAATTTTAGGAAAAGAAAACCATAGATGGAGTTCAAAAATTAGTGATAAGATGGGAAATAAAGGAGGAATATCAGCATGTTAGGAATGCATAATTATTTGAATTTTAGCAGAATATAAAGACAAAGCCTAGTGAAGTTAAAGGCTCTATTGAAGCTTGTTTTGGAAAAGCATTGGAAGTAGAAATAATGGGAAAATTTGTTCATTTAAGTGTTGTCTTTAATATTTTAAGCAGAGGGCATCCTATGAAAAACTACCCATCATTGAGTGCTTTATTATACTTTCTAAAATTTTGTAACTATCCTAACAGTCACTGGTCAGTAATGAGTGGATGGGAATGGGACATTTGTCTTACCATGGTTGAAAAATATGATCTAAAGGAAAAAATTAAAGAGTCAAATTTTATTGCATTGTCTTTAGGTGAGGTTACAATAGTAGATAATACTTCCTGGGTATGCATGCATGTTTATACTATACACAATTTTGTCTACTAACCTCATCTACTAACTATTGCTAAAATGAAGGATAATGCGATAGTGGAAAAATTATTTGAACTAGTAAAGAGCTCACTAATTTAATATGGAGGTATAAATGACATGACGAATGCCAAAAAGTTGGTGTGTGTTGGAGCAGATGGAGCTTCAGTAATGCAAGGCCACATGGGTGGTCTTTTAAAAAAGATACAATCTTCTTGTGAACCCTGCATTACTCCCATTCACTGCATGGTCCATAGAATGAATCTAGCTTTTGGAGTTATCAGCAAGCATGCTCCAGTACAAAAAATTGAACTTTTAATCAAAGAGCTCTACCAATACTTTTGTCAAAGTCCAAAATGATTGAGGGAATTTCAACACTTTGTTGAAGGATTAACCAATGGGAACAAGCTTCTTAAGGATAATGATACCAGATGGATCTCTTTGGATGGACCAACGCATCAAGTTTTTTTATAATATCAATCATTTCTTGATCTAATTAACTCAAGTCATGAAGAAGCAGGGCTACCAAAATTTCTTGTGCTACTGTAAATGTTAAGTAATGTAGAGACACTCTTAACATTAGCAGGTCTTCTCCCCATGCTTGAGGAAATGAGAAATATAATGAAAAAGGCCTAGCAAAGAGCTATGTATATTATAGAATATTCTACACTACATAAATTGACATGCATGATGCTAGATAATCTCTATCAATCATGTGATGATATAAAATTTTCTAGCTAGATAAAAATAACAGATTTGTACAATCTTGATAACTTTTTAAAAATCAATACAAACAGGGAGTTATGTTCAGAAGTTCACAAAGCTGAGATACCAATGCACTACTTTGCCAGGATCGAGTTTGAGGAACTAGGAAAAGGCCCCAAGAAGTGAGTATCAAGTGTTAAAAGGGAAGACTTTACCAAGATCGTTGAGTCTGTAATAGATTCTATGAAGTAATTTGCTTATGATATTTCCTCATAGAATCTATGGCTATCGTGTTTCCTCAATATTCAAGAATGAACAATTCAAAAGATTTTTGAACTAGGCTACTAACTTTGATAGATCATTTTTGCAAAACCAAAGAGTTAAATGGAGTAACTCTAAATGTAATTTTAGATGAATCTCATTTGAGAGAGAAATCAGGTAATTTTTTATTGACAATGAGGGAACAATATAATATTATGCAGAACCCCCACGAAGATGGATTGGTAACAAGGTTTTGGAAAAATCTAGCTGAGAGAGAAATGTTGATTGATTCATGATGTAGTCAAGGATGGTGGATCCAATTAAGGACAATCCAAACCTTGTAGCAAATAGAATTACACAACAGAATACTCAACACAACAGATAACACCACAAATGTTTCAAGAAGTTTACATTAACATGCTCGGCTGTAAGGCCTTCCCGGTTAGGGCCATTTACAAATGAAACAATTCTACAAGATCCACAAATAGATCCAATACAATCTCAGCTAGTTTAGCTTTGAAGACAATCAAAATTTGATGGAAACCCTAAGGTAGATCTAAAATTGAGCTTGCAAGCCTCCAAGAAATCTCCTTGTCTCCAAGTATGCAACCCCTAGGTCTTCTAGAAACAACTATCAGATTTCAATCTGATCTACTAGATCATCAAGAACTTTTCCACAACTTTGCCAACTTTAGCTTTAGAACCTCAGATCTAACTCACTAATTCATCAAGTCATGAAATTATCTACCCTTCCTGATCTCCTCCTCCTTCATCTCCCAAACATCCTATAAGTACTAGTCATTAGCCATAAGCCGGCTAGATGAAACCCTTAACTCCCCAAAAAAAAAATTAAATGCCATACAAGTCAGCTTACAAATTTATATAAACATTTAATTCAGCATGTCGGCCTATGACAATATCTATCAATAATAAATTCACCAAGTTGGCTCAACAAATCACAGATAACTCTAGTATATAAGCCATAACTACCAAGCGATAGTGAATTAACTAAGCACGCCAGGCATCACCAAGCACCAATGTCAACTGAGCACTGCAGGCATGACCGAGTAACACTTTCACCGAGCACCAAAGACTATAGAGTTTCTTTAGTGATCGAGCTTCCTTCAATGACCAAGGCCATCGGTCAAGGCTGTAACTGAGTAACACCAGCCAAAATACCAACACCCCATGTAGTTTCATCGAGGACAAGAATGCCCCTACCTTAACCTTGGATGCCCCTGCATTAGACACCCTAGGCTCCAAAAGATGTTTATATGTGAGAGGAACATCTTTCAAGATTTAGCACATAAATCTCAAACTGGTTCTTCACATATAAGTCCTCCACCTTTTCTACTTTCAATTTCTTCCACTTAAATTTCCTCTGCCTCTTCAAGTCTTTTCTTGACAATATATAGGTTGGTTCTCCATACTGATCATTCATTTTCTCTGGATCTAGAATCTTGACTCAGCTACCAATACTCAGGCTTCTCCTACTGAACGTTGTATCCATCAAAGGCATTAGTGAAAACTTCTTGTCATCCTTCTCAATAGTAAACACATTCCAAAAATAGTCATAAATAGCTCTACAATTATATTGCCAAGGTCCACCAAGCAATATATCACAACTATTCATCTTCACAATGTCACATAACACAAGATCCTTGTATTGGCCAATTTGAATATCAATGAAGCATTATTATCTAACTTCCAAAGCATGAACATCTTATAACCAGCCAATCCTATAAGGACAAGGATGTTTCATTCTATTCAAACCAAGTTTTTGAACTAGGTCCTTAGTAACAAGGTTATCAATACTACTACTATCAACAATAACATCACAGAGTTTACCTTCAGTCTTGCACTAGGTCCTAAACAAGTTACTCCTCTGACAAGGTTCATCCTTTGTACCAAGCAATGTTTTTTGAAGTAGAAAGTTCTCTGATTCAAGTTCATTTTGAATGTTCTCATTCATCACAGCAGTTCATCGGTCAACCTTCTTTTATGTACACTCAAAAGAACAGTGTCCTTCCTCTTCACAGTTATAGCAAGTACCCTTAAAGATAACTCTACCTGTCTTATTCTTTGGTTCCATAGGTTTTTGTTCATCTTCTACATCAGTCGATTTATCCTTCACTAAGTGATCAATCTTTTCCTTCCCTCAGGAGTTACTAGGCTATTTCCTCTTTAACTTATCTTCTACCTTCAAAGCATACTGATAAGCATCTTCAACAAAATCAATCTTCAACATACCAAGCTCATCCCACATATTGAATCTCAGACCATTCACATACTGAGCTACCTTTTCCTTACTGAGTTCTTGGTGTCCAGACCGAATATTAAGTTTGTATAACTCCTTGGTATAATCTTCAACAAAAAAATCCTTCTATTTTAGATTCTCCAACTTCTTAAACAAGTCAAGCTCATAGTCAACAGGTATGAACTTAGCTTTCAACTTAGTCACCATCCACCTCCACCGATTGATTTTTGTTTCACCTTCATCTTCTCAGTCTCTTTGTAGTTCTTTTGACCAAAGAGAAACATGTCCTTTCAACTTTGTATGTGCTAATCTCACCTGAAGAGGATCTTCAATTTCTTCCGGCTCAAAGAAATCTTCAAGTTCACTAATCTAATCTATCAGATTGTCAGGCTTCAAAGTACCAGAGAAAGTAGAAACTTCCATTCAGTAATTACTAAACTGAGCAGGAGATCTATGCAACTGAGCAGTTCTATCTTCACCAAATCTATTCCTCTGGTCATCACCACTAGATCCAGCAGCTTCTTCATAGCCATCCTTTGTACCATTATTCTAAGGTATACTAGTAACAACTCTTATGATCTCAGTGACCATGTCATTATTCATCAATTCCATCTCACATTTGAAATCTAACTTCACTTTCTCTGTGATCCGAGATTCAATAGTATCACAAAGATAAAAAAATAACTCTAGGGTCCAATCTTCTCAGAGGAATCCTTAAAGATATGCAAAATAAACCCTTTGCAACAAACCCTCACCGACCACCTTGTGACAATTTCTAAGTTGTAAACAAGTTAGATTGTAGCTTGCAATCTTGCAAATAGCTAGGGAAAAATTCCACAAGTTCAGTGCTTCAGATCTACAATCCAAATTGTGCACAATCTACTTCAATAGGATCAACTTCGCAAGATCAGCCTTGCTAGGTTAAACTTCAAGATCAGCTCCAACAAGAACAAACCTTCAGCTCTGATACCACCTGATGTAGTCAAGGATGGTGGATCCAATTAAGGACAATCCAAACCTTGCATCCAACAAAATTATACAATGGAATACTCAACATAATAGATAACACCACAAATGTTTCAAGCAATTTTCATTAACATGTCTGGCTGTAAGGCCTTCCGAGTTAGGGCCAATTACAAATGAAACAATTCTATAAGATCCACAAATAGATCCAATACAATCTCAACTAGTTTAGCTCTAAAGACAATTAGAAGCTGATGGAAACCCTAAGGTAGATCTAAAATTGAGCTCACAAGCCTCCAAGAAATATCCTTGTCTCCAAGCATGCAACCCCTAGCTCTACTAGAAACAACTATCAGATATCAATCTGATCTACTAGATCATCAAGAACTTTTCCACAACTTCGCCAACTTTAGCTTTAGAACCTCAGATCTGACTCACTAAGTCTTCAAGTCATGAAATTCTCTACCCTTCCTGATCTCCTCCTCCTTCATCTCCCAAACATCCTATAAATACTAGTCATCAGCCAGAAGTCAGCTAGATGAAACCCTTAACTCCCAAAAACAAATAATTAAATACCGTACAAGTTGGCTTACAAATGTATAAAAACATTTAATTCAGCATGTCAGCCTATGAAAATAGCTATCAACAATAAATTCACCAAGTCATCTCAACAAATCACACAGAACTCCAGTTGGTAAGCCAGAACTACCGAGTGACAGTGAATTAACCGAGCATGTAGGCATCGCCGAGCACCAGTGTCGACCAAGCACCGTAGGCATGACTGAGTAACACTTTTACCAAGTTCCAGAGACTACCGAGTTCCTTTAGTGACCAAGCTACCTTCAATGACCGAGGCCATCGGTCAAGGCTACAACTAGGTAAGACTGGCCAAAATACCAACACCCCATGCAGTTTCACCAAGGACAAGAATACCCCTATCTTAACCTTAGATGCCCTTGCATCAATTCAATATCAAAATTTTTCAAGATTTCTAATTTATGTATGACCATGATATTGGGGTCAGTTGAGGATGAGAGAATTTTTAGTTCTTTGGGATTCCTAAATTCAAAGCTAAGAAACAAACTAGACAAAAATTTGGAAAATTTGTTGAGACTCTATACATCCAAGTACGAAGTTAATACTTTTCCTTACGAAAGGGCACTGAAATTGTGGATGAAGAAATGTTAGAGAAGAGGGTTGGGAAACATTTCAAACCAAAGTGGGAGTGCCAGAGACAATGATGTCATTGACTCATGTACTAGTACTGGTATTGTTAGTGGTGGACATCAGGTAAGCGGAGGTATGCAGAGTGAAGAAAACATATCGAATAACCAAGGAAGATATGAAGTTGATGGCAACAAATCCAAGGATCATGATAATGATATGATGTGGCATCTTGAACTATTGTATAAGTAGTAGGTCCTAGGTATTTATAAACTTTTTCCTGTAGTCAACTATCATTTTCTATATCTCATCATCAATCATGCATAATAGCATATTCCAATGTTGAAAACATGAATGTGGTTGATAATGTAATCAAGATTAAATTATACAATTAATAATGGTTTTCATTTGTATTATTCAGCTCATATGGTACAATTCTTGTAGATTTTTCATTATTTTTTTGACAATATAGCAATTCATATGTTACAGTTTTTACAAATACTAATTCTCATTAATTTAATTACAAATTTGATACAATGTAACAACTAATTCATTAATATTAGTAAGAACACAACTTTGTAATTCTATTTACAAAATTCAATGACTCAATACCCATTGGCACATTGCCCAATTTTAATTTCATTACCCTAAGCCAATAACCCTGACTTCTCTTTTATAAAAACAAGGGAGCAACAACAACTTTAGGTCGATTTGCCTAATGTGAAGTCTCAAAATTGAAATCAGTAAGACAACTACAATGTCTCTAAAACTATACATTTTTGCATTTGACATGCCGGTTTAGTAAATTAGCATTGGCAATAGCATCTTCAACATTGATCCTGCTAAAAAAACAAAGTTCAAACTTGTTACTTTAAACTCAATTCAAGCAATTAGAAAAAAATATAGAGATAATTAAAACTAAAATTACTTTCACATACTATGATTGATGAGACCAAGATGATTTTGTTAGTTTCTTTAGTATAGTCTATTTTGTGTCAATTGGAAGGTCAACATTTGTCATGTTATAGTAAATGAGCTACAACCTCATTAGAAATCCATACTTGGAAGAGTGACTTGAAAGCAATGATCCTTCTAATAGTGCTTTCAAATTTGACAATGTTTTGATGCACTTTGCAATGCCTTCATTAGTTGTGTCCTAAGGAAGCTTTCTTAAATCAGATGTCATTGTGTCCTCCAACTTTTTTTTGTAAGCTTCTCTTCAAACCAAATTCGTTGATAAGTAATCAGGACCAGGACTTGGCAAACCAAGAGTTATCATTTTGGTTGCTTTTTATTCATCTTGGTGAGATTTGTCCCAAATAAGGGCAGAGTTTCCTCTGCTTCTATTAGTTTTTGGTATTTTTGAAAGATAGAGTTTGCCTTTATTGATGAACCAACATGATCCTAAATTCCATTGCTTTCCAAATTCCTGTCATTGATTGTGTTGATATGTTGCAAAATCTGCTTTGTAGTATTTTGTCTTTGACAAAACTTTTTGTTCTTCTCAATTTGCTCTTTCAGCTTCCCAAAAAAATCTCCAAGACTTTCATTTAGTTCAAACCAATCACACAACCTATCAACAGACACCTTTATTTTCTCTCAAAAGTCTTTTTTTTAATTTTCTTGACTATATTATTTACTCAGTCATTCAAGTTATTTTCGTAAGTTTTAATTGTATTATTTTCCTTCTTTAGGTCTTCTCTCATTTCTGAGAACTAGTGTTCACTAAGTTTTTTTCTATTTTCTCTTCTTTTTCTTCCCACTATTTTGCTTTCTCTTTCCACTATTTTGTTTTTACTCTCTCATTCTCCAATTATTTATTTAAGTTATTGTTCACATGTGCCGCATTCTTAATGCTTTTGTATAAACTTAATGAAGATACTTTTTTATCCTCAAGTTTTTTATTGCTCTCTTCCAATTTTTCCCTTAGAATTTTCAGTTTTGCGTCCATATGTTCTTGCTATCCAATTACTTCTTTAGAGGATAAATTTTTTATCCTTTTCTCTAATTTTTTGCACCTATTGTTTGCTTCTTTCTCCATTGCCTTTTCATTTGCTAGGTCTTCCTTTAACTTATCTAATGTGCCCTAAAGCTTTCCTTTCTCTCTTCAAATTTATCACTGAACTATAGACCACTTGGTTGGTCATTTTTGACACATTTATCTTGTCCACATTTTTAATTTTGGATAAATCCATTTCGAGGGTGCTAACATGAAATTCAGATGGATCTAACTGAATCTCTAGTGGATTTTAATCTCTTGCTAGGGGCATAATAACCATGAAATCCATTTATTTCTTTAGGTAATATGTGAGAAATAAACTATTGAATGTAGGTTATGCATCACGAGCTGCAACAAATGTATCCATCTTCAATGTCTTAGTATTTTGTCTATTCCTATTTTTTAATTGTTCAAACTTAGTTACAAAATCATTGTAATGAAAATTAGGGTTTTCTGACACAATTGAATGTTTGAAAGGTGAAATAGCACTTGTAGTGATGTACAAGCTTCTACATATGTTTCATGTGGTTCTCCTAATTCCACCATGAGGATTAGCAACACCCTGACCCATTATAAGTCAAGTTTTTGGACTGTTCTAAGGGTTTTGTCCTAAAGGTGTGGCAATTGTTGGACTCATAGTCACCATTGCCATTGTTGTAGTTGTCATAACCTTTTTCTTCTTTACACTGCCTTGATCTCTGGGATCCAATGATCCCATGTCCACCTGTAATGTCCTATTTGGAGCACTAGTTCTACCCATGATATCCACACCTGTAGGAGTCGTACTTGATTCATATTGAATTTGAGTGCTTGGAATAGGTGGAACTGGATTTGAAGCTAAAACAAATGAAATTGCAAGGGTATGAGACTGAGTAGTATTGTTTCTTGATGAATTTGATGATTCAACTCCAAGGGCTAGTTTCTCACCATATTTTGGTAGAAGTGGTGGGTTAGGTGGAGACCAAGGTCCTTGTCCTCTAGGACCCAGACCACCCCAACTTGGGTAACCCATTTTTTCTACAATATCTGCCCCTTTGGTATATTTTTCTTTTGTGGACACATCAACTCCACTACTAATTGAATATACATTAGTGGATGTGGGATTCACATGATCCTGCTCATACTCATTATCTAGATGATCATCATCGCCGTGATATGCTTTAGCTGGATGCTCCTTATTCCACAATTTTCTAAATATTTTATCCTCTTCCACATCATAAAGATATGCAGAGGTTTTTGGCTCACCAAGATTCTTCCTCATTTCCAAAAAATCATAAATTTTGGTTTGAGCCCAATTACCATCTGTACATTCATCTACTAGGTCTTTGGGAATAGATTTTCTAGATGGTTGAGAAAATTTTTGGTAGAAATTGTATGATATCATGGGCTACACTTTTCCTTTCTATTTGTGCAATGCCATAATTTGTGATGACAATTTCTATATTGAAATATTATTTTCAACGACATATTTCTCCATCTCTTTTTTGACCTTGTCCTAGGACTCCATGTTTTAAATTTTTTCTATCAATGACATACTCTCATGTTAACATTTGCTTCCAGAGTTCCCATTCTCAATAAGCTCTGTTCCAATTATGTTGAGTGGATCATTTTCTTTTGCTGACCATTAAAGAGTACATTTGTGCTCTCCATCTTCCATACATATTCCAATGTAAATACCCTCTCTCTTGTTAGCATTGTTCTAAAAATTTTAGTTTCATGCCAGAAGTTTAAAAATGATCCAAGTTTTTGACCTAATGGCAGGGTTTTATGGTAAAAACCCTAAGTTTGATCAAATCCCTAACCAATCCCGAGTCTTGTTATAATTTCATGTTACTTTTTGGCTCACTAATTCTCCAAAATATGCATGTGCTAATTTGCAACCCCTTTAACCCATCGCTTCACATGTTATAGCATTAGATTGGTGGGTGGGGTACCTTTTTAATTATTTCTTTCAAAGCGTAAGTTTCTGATGAATTTTTCCTAAGTTTCAACCTTTTGAAACTTGTGGCTATCATTGAACTGCAAGGCTGCTCATTGTTAGAATCTCTAACATGTGCTTTAGCAATGAAGCGCCACCTGTTCGAGTGGGCCCATCTGGTAAAGGAATGTGCTAACAATTAGACAATGAATTTGATCAATAGCTATCACTATATCATTGGACCAAGATGATAGCCTTTTAAGCATCATGCTTTAGCAATAGGCATCTGATCAAATTTCTCACTGATAGCGGCAGGTTTTGGCTTGTTAGTTTCCATGGCATTTCTCTTGGGTTGACATATGTCTTTAATGATGTAGTAGCTATGGGGTCAGACTTTTCAAAGGATTAAACAATAGATTGATCTTATAGTTTTCATTATACCATTGACAAAAGATGTAAGGAATTTAAGCTTGCGGTATAGCGATGACCATCTGATCCTCTTTAAGGAATGAAGCATGAAGTGGGCCCTAAAATTGTAGGTCACATCAACATGTTCACTTTCTATTAGCTGCAGTCAATTATGATGTGGTAGTTGTCAGGGTTTTGGGTGGCGAGAAAGAAAAGGAGAAGGGGTCCACTTTCAAGTTTTTGCAGCGTGGCACTTTTTGATTTGACAAAGGCTGAGTGAAGTGTCAACTGTGGTGCCTGCCTACTTGGATGATTAAATTTCAACAAGATCTCATGGTTGTCATTATACCAATGGGATAAGGTGCATGTTTTTTAGGATCAACAGTATAGCGACAACCGTTGATCTTGTTTAAAGATGGGAACCACCAGGTGGATCTTTTGTTGCTGACTCTTGATGATGTAGTCATTTTTGATTGGCTAAAGGTGGTGATGACATGTGAGGTTGTCAGTTTATTTGACACTAAGGATAAAAGTGGGGTCTTTCACTTGTAGGCCTATCTGACTTAGCATCTTATGATTCGATAGAGGTTTGTAAGGCAAACTGTGGGGCCAAGATTTTATTGAAATATGGTGATCATCCACTTAAATGGCATCAACGGTTGTCATTATATCTTGATTTGGTTTTTCTAATAGTTTTGGGTTAGCACTTTAGCGATAGGGTGACACCTATCCACTCTGTGCAAAGTAGAGATAATTTGTTTATTTCCCCACATGGCTATATTGAAATTTTCTCATTGGCTGAGAACTCATTTGGGAAAAAGTGAAAAGGGGTTGCATGGCTTTATTTGCTGATTGTCCAAAGTGCTGAAAATGAATAAAATCAATGGCCTAAATTCAAATTTTTTCTCTTTGACATTTTTCATGTCCTAGGAGTGCTGAGGCCACCAACTTTCAGTAATGGAGGACTTAATGAGCTACATGTGGAAAAATTGCAAACCATTGGAAACATTATATCCCAAATTCAATCATTGTTTCTCTTTAATACTCTCGTAAACATTCTGGCAAACTGGATTTTCCTCAAGGAGCGATTTCAAGTGAAAAATCTATATGCGCTTGGTAGGTTTCTTTTCTGAGTTCAAAAATTTTCTTGAAGTCTGTGAAGGTATTGCAAGGAAAATTGTGTTGCCAGCTGAAAGTATTTAGGGTATTTCTTGGGTTTTCATATATTGTTTTAGAAAAGCCCTAGTTAAAATGCTGCTAAAGAGGAATTTGTCTAGTAAAATAGAGTACAAGGATAGGGGAATTTTTGAAGATTTAATGCAGTTAATCCTGTATTCTGATAACGGGGCAGCTAGATTAAAAGAATTGGTTCCAAGAAACACTAGGGACTCGGTGGCTGAAGCACTCCATGATAGACGGAATTTGATGAGAGATGCTAGGGTGGGTAAAGATCATAATAGCCTAATTTTATTTAGATCAGCATACTCACAAAGAAATTCCTGTGCCCCCCTTAGTAATATTTGGCAATTTGATATAGGGAAGTTGGTGGTTCCTGGAGTATTCATGGATGCAGAGTTACTAATCAAAATTGCCAAGTGCTATGATCTTATGACAAAGTGTGTCAAGGACATAAATGGGAATGACATAATTAACATCACAGATGATGAGATTAGGGAGGTATTTTCACTGAATGACCCTTCTGTTAGGTTGGAGAAAATAGATTTCACAGAATTTATAGAAATATATGAGGCACAGAGGGATTATTTGAGAGCAGGGCCTCTAAGAGAATTTTTGGAAGAAATTAGATCAATGTGTGTTATCAATGCAAGCACACCAGAGCCTTTTAGGCTAGATTTGTTTAGTAAGAGAACACATGAGGTCTATAAGTCATTAACTTTGATTCTAGGGCATGATGAAGCAACTCATATGCCAATACTATACATGTTTATGATGGTACAATCACTGCACTCCCAATTGACACTAATTTTTTATTTTTCATCTCATTTGGCTAATCTTATCCATGAAGGATTGATGGGAATTAAGGACATGATATTTAGTAGGCCTTTTGGGTAGTATTTAGTGCTTATGCACATGTTCTTATACAAGGGAGAGAGATTTTTAGTTCAACAATCAACATTGTGAAGGAGAGATATGGAGAAACCCTTCCAGTCCAGCCCACAACTCTATCATGGGATAGAATTGATGCTAGTTACATTGCTTTTGACAGGGATTTTGTTTCAAGGCTCATAACATTGTTATTTTTTGACAATCCTAGAATCCCAAGGGAGCTGTTAAGATTAATCAGACCAAAGGAGCATTGCCAAGACATCACCATAGTCAAAAATTTTGGGGACATAATTTTGTATCTAGTTTCCATAGTTTTCAGAGTATATGGTTGCAAAGTGGCACCATATAGTTTACCTTATCAGGTCCCGTTAAAATTAGGATATACTAAAATTTTGAGGCAAATTGGTGACCTATAGGAAACCACTCTCACTGGCATGGGAAGGGGAACTTTCTTCCCAAACATAACTATAGCACATCAATATGTGATTACAAAGGGAGGATGGGTGCATCTGAATAAAGTCCTGCAACCCTATAGAATGACTAGAGTAGTGGCAAGGTGTGTAGATACATAGGGTTTCCTCTTAGGAATGTTTAGAGAAAAGGTAAGGTGTGCTCTTATTGAGCATCAATTTAATTTTCCTGAAGATGTGATAAGGAATGAGTTTGAACTCCAAAATCAAGAGATTAAGAAAGAGAAATGGATCATCTACAAGAAATCTTTAGATTTCATTAGAAATTTTGACAAAGCATATGACCCATTAAAAGGCTTTGAGCCATGGTCAAGGAAAGTAGATGCCCTTGTGGAACATTTTGAAAGCATCATGCATGCGGTAAATTAAAAGAGGGCTGCTGTAACCAAGACAGACCCTGAAAGAGCTAGGCAAATTTTGAGCTAGCCAAAATATATGAAATTGACTCCAAAGGGAGTTTATACAATGTAGAAGAAAATTGGTTACACTATTCTCTTACCACCACAACAGAGAGGTCAAGATCTTCCTTCTACCTCAAAAGGAAAAAGACCCATGGATGATCTAGCAATCCAAGGACCCTCTCCTAAGAGGAAGAGACAAGAAGAGGTAAGGGTAGGAGAGGAAGCTTATTATCCTTCTCAATCCCCCATCTAGTTAGACGGACATGGGGTAGTGGAGCAATTGGTAAAAATGAGGAATGAGGGAAACATTTTTGTTTCCAATGATGAGTTGCAAGAAGGGATGCTTGAGGCACCTAAGGAGGTGGCCATGGATCTTATCATTGAGGAGTTTGAGGGTAAACAAATGGACCCTATCCTGAAACAAGCCAGTGATTATTTCATAGCTGATGACAAGTTTGTCAAAACTAGGGCATTCTACCAATTTTTATGGAGAATGAAAATAAACTAATATAAAGAGATCTGTGAGAATAAATTGGAAGAGTTCCCTGATAGGGACATAATAGAAATAGAAAATGAGACCAAGGCAAAGATGGTCAAGCAGTTTGAAAAAATTACTCTTGAGGAGGGAAGGGCCATGGTTCATACTGCAGGAGTGCTTATTTTGCAAGAATGGGACATTGCTGATGCAATTATCTTTGATCAAGTCAAAAATAGCAAGATAAAAACTCTTGCTACTACAGAGTAGGCCAAACAAGCTACTAGGGGAATTGCTTTCTCAGAGGATCATGTAGCCTTGATCATGTGGTCCCTAAAGAGGGAGGAAGATAAAGGAAGAAAAAAAGCTCTCTCTATAGGATATGTAGGTAGTTTATTGGTACAAAGAGTAGGAAAGACTTCTGGGGTGGAAGCATCAAACTTAATTTTGGAGACTACCAAATTCAATGTTAAAGTGGTAGAGAAGGATGTGCAAGAAAAGGAAGAGCTTAGGCTCAAATTTGAAATTGTCCTTAAGTCCTATAATGATCTGAAGATGGAGTTGATCCAGAAGGATAAATTGATTGCTCAGCTATCAGGGCCCTAGGATCACAAGTCTCCCCAATTGGCAATTTTTGATAGGCCTACAGTTGCATCTTCCTCTAGACCAATTTTTGAACTTCCACCATCCCCCTGCCCAGAGACTAGTATGGATGTAAGGCTTAGTTGGGATAAACAAAGATTAACAGAGGAGACTAATAAATTAAGGGAAATAAGAGTACAAATGGAGAATGAAAAAGATCAAAATGTGAAGGCCACAACTTTGGCAAACCATAAGTATGAAGAAAAAATGACAAATGCAATCATGCAGTTTACATATGATTTGAAGCCCTCCATTTTCTATAGTCATGTTAACAAGTTACATTCTTTATTTGAAACTTTAAATAAGGAGAAGACTGAAATGTCACCAATTTTGAAGAAATGGATTGAGAGGTCTCCTAGTATAAAGCAATTTCATATGTTATCTAAAGGCCAAGAGGACCTTGAGCCATTGATTAAGCCAGTGCATTAGATTGTCAAGAAAATGGTACAATATGGCATCATTTTGGATAATTTTATTAGAAGATCAAGTATGTTGAAAGATGAATTAATGCTTTCAAACTATGAGCTGGTGCCCACCATTTTCACAGATAAGGGAAAATTTAATGAATCATATCTATGGAGGGAAGAGATGGATGCACTTTTGTCAGAAAGGGTGACTGGTGTCCTAAGTGACACCTTTTCTTTTAGCAGCACTATCAAGTTGTTAATAAATGCCAAATCAATGTTTGATAATATTTAGCATAAGGTCACTCAGATTGAAAATGAGTGGGAACAGTTATCAAGTAAGAGGATTGAGTTTGCAAATTTTGAATTTCCAAGTGAAGAGGTGTACAATAAATGGAGGTATCAGTACATACCTCATGTTGAAAAAGTTAGTACTCCGCCAGCCTCTTAGAGCAAGTAAAGGCAACTACTTTTTGAGTCATAAAGGTTGTTGAGATGTAGGAAGACATTCATTGTAGGATGGATAGGAAGATGTTGCAAATCAGATTTGTTGAAAGGAGCCAAGGACAGTATTGAAGACATAAGGCAGGATGGTGCAGCTACAAATATTTCACCTGCTTGATCAGTGTATTTATTGTAAACTTTTTGAGGTTGTTGTAAAAAGTTTTTAGGTTATAAATTTTGTAAACCCTAGAATGATCGGTAGCTTGTTGCATCTCCTTGTATATAAAGGATTTTTCATGATCATTCTAGGTATTGAGGTTTAGAAATTGAAAAGATAGAATTTTTGAAAACCTAGCCCTCAGTCGAGGATTGTAATATTTTGTATCATTTTATAAAAGCAATAGAGAAGAAGTATAGGTTGCTACTATTCTACAAGGTTATTGTTTAGAACATGATGTACACAATGTTAAAAGGTTATACTTAATACAAATCTCAAGTCTTTTCCTCTCCATTATGTTTATTTTGTGAATCTTTAGGTCTCTTGGAGGTTTATATGTATGTATTTTGCTTTGAGTTCTGATCTAGGGTTGGATTAAATTTTTCTCAGGGTGAGATACATGTTCATTGAATTCATATGGGGATTATCTAAAAGTAGGGATCAGTTGAAATGTTTGTATTTATGTTTTGAAGACTAGTTTTTCTTAAGTCATCATTGTTTCCATTCTATCTTCTGATATTCTGCCCAATGGATAGGGCACTGTCCTATATTTTCCTATCTATGCTTTGTATGGAATGATTGAAATCTTGTAATCCTAAAACATAAATCATTGCCAGTCATTTTACTTTTATTTACATTTACAGTTGTTCTACCCAGTGATGGAGAGTCAATGAATAATAGGTTGTTATTTAGTACTTTCTCACTATCATTTGTTGTAATATCCAATATTGAATAAGGAACAGAGTTAAATCTATTGGATCAGGTGTACCCACCTTGGTTTTATAGAGCTAGAAGTGAAGAGGGCATTCTTGTCCCTCTAGTTGGTGCAGTTGCTTATAGATTTCCCATATTTGGAATTAACCACTCCTTAACATGAGTCATAAGCATACTGGTATCTCTTAGAGTGTAAAATCTTTTGAAGAACCAACAAAATGGTGACTCTGATGAGGACTTTGTTAGGAAAGTTCTAAGTAATGTAGGTACAAGTTGAGCTACACTCCTGGCCTACTTACTTTAAAGCCAGTTGGTTATCCTTACACATAGAGTTGATTCCTTTCCATTTTCTACTGACCCTTTCCTATTTCTTTAAAATAATAGAAAATCCCACATAGCTTGGGTAGCAACTCCAAAACATCTCTGTACTAGTGCTAAATAAAACATCACTATATCACTATGAGTTTAAAAAATACAAGGTCTTGGAGGAAGGAACACCCAGAGGAAAGTTTGTAGGGTGAGCTTCCTACAACATCTAGACGAGGCTAGGTTAGGAGTGAAAAAAGTATCAGTGACATGTCTCTTACCTAGAAACAAAAGGGGAACTCAAGACAGGAAGGTCTTTCTCCTCCTGGTTAGGGATGAAATGCCTTAGAATATGAGGAGGCAATTGATCTGGGTTTAAACTAGTATGAGGATTATTATTCCCCCACAGAAAGAGAGGGTGAAAGGTTACCCCAAAATAGGAGGATAATCCCTAATAGATGGTATGGAGTGGAGAGAAGATCTAGAAGTAAAAGTAGGGGTGGACAAGAAATTTTTCCCCCTTTCACCCTTGGTTCATCATTGCCCCAAGGCCTCCATGAATCTCAGGATCAACAAGAAGAGCCCCAAGCACAACAGGTTGAATCTGAAACAACTTTGCCTGATACTGAGGAAATATTTGAGGAACTATATGAGTTTGAAAGGAGAATTCATGAACAAGTAGCTATTAGGCAGAAGAGAGAAAAGGAAAAAGAAGAAAAAGTCAGACAAGCCATGATAAGGGCTGACCAATTAAGAAGGAAGTTGTTAAATTTAGAGGCTATAAATTATGTTCCCATTTCTAAACAAACAAGTGAATAGCCTATTGTCCACCAAATTTTTGAAACAAAGGATCCAAAGGATAAGGGAAAGAAAAAGGCAGAGTGTATTTCAATCAAGGAACCTGTAGGCCCTAAAATCCCTATGGATCAAACTTTAAGATTGGAAGTAGACCTTGAAAAGGCTAAAAGGGAGTAGGAATTATTAGCTGAAGAACTTGAAAAGGTAGAATTAGAAGCTTTAGCATTAGAAATGAGAAAGAAGATTGATTTTCTAAGATGGTCTACAGGCCCACAAACTTTGCTAATTCCACCATGACACAAGGAACTAATGTTGCAAACATAGCTAGTCACACAACTAGTGTTCCCCCACCAGGAGGGCTCAAAAGATCTGCCATAGCAAACACTAATGCATCTACATCTCAAGGTGTTGGTATATCCAATATAGGGCCTATTCATGAAAGATGTAAACAGTTGGTTTTCACTGGCATCCCTGGGTATCCTAACCCTATCCTTGAAGAAATTAGGAAGAAGCTCCCTAAATTTATTGGAAGTAATGTTGTTACTTGTGAAGAGCACCTAAAAAATTTTATTGATGTAATTGATGATTATAACATTGTGCCTGATGATGTTATAATGAAATTATTTGTACAATATCTAACAGAAGATTCAAGGGATTGCTTTAGGGTTTTGCCACATGGTAGCATAGGTTTATGGGATCAGCTTAGGCATTGTTTCAAAGAAAAATATGGTGACAAAACATATGAGGGTTTTATGCTGAATGAATTGAATAACATAAAAAATAATTTCAATGAGGCTTTTGTTGAGTTTAATGTGAGATTCCAAAAATCCATGCATAAGTTATTGTAGGTCATCAAATTGGATGACAGAGTGTGTCTTGTCACATATTTAAATTCTTTTAAATCTAAGATGGGCTACCTTTTGAGAGACAAAAATCCAAGGAGTCTTGTCGAAGCTTACAAATTAGTTGTGAACATAGAGAGTAATCAAAGAATTTTAGCAAAGTTGGGAAGAAGTGAAGACAAAAAATCACCATTATTAAATAGAAAGGATCTAGGAAAGCCTATGAGTGTAAAACCTAAGGATGATGATAGCTTGAAATAGATATTGAAAGAAATAAAGGACTTTAAGTCTGGTGAAAATAGAAATAACAAAATTATAGGAGGAGATAAGCCTCCCTTTAATAATTTCAACAAATTGCCAAGAATGCAGAATTACCCTTATAATACTCAATGGAAAGATGGGAAGCCTATTATTCCTAACAAAAATAATAAACCAAATGATAGGACCTCAGATCCATTGCAAAGAAACTCAATGAATGTGGTGGAAGAGGTCCCATGGTGTATGACTTTTTAGTCACTACATGATCCTAACTATTGTGTCATATCCTAGAGTGTTTCTTCATAAGAGGAACAAGAGTCTAGTGAGGAATAGCCTTATGATGACCAGGGATGCAGAATAGTTTCCTCCCATGTTTGGGATGAGGTTGAATCTTCTGAAGAGGATGAAAATCAGGATGCCTTGAATTCTCAAACCAAAACTAAATCATACCATCAACAAGTTTTTTCTGATGAGGATAGTGGGCCTAACAACATCCAGTGCAATATTTTGAAAAGTAAGGAAATAGTTGTTTTGAGGAGGCCTTCTAATGAATAAATTGCTTTGATAACAATAGAAATCATTACTCAAGCTAAAAAAAATTACAACCTAAGAAATAGAGTGATTGGTAGTCCAAATTAGAAGCCTATTGGAATTTTCATCAAGAAAATAGACAAGGATGTAAAAACATCACATGACAAGTCTAAGGATGCCAGTGTTGTTGATAAGGTCAAAATAAAGAAAAATGCTAAACCTAACATTGTTTATAAGATAAAATCCAAACCCATAGCTGAGGTTGTTCTAGCTTTGTAGAAAGAAAATGAAGTCCATAATTAAAAAACTACAGACATATCCATCTAGGAGATTAATAAAGAAGTTCCAAATTCAAAGCTAGATATCTCTGATTCAAGATATGTCCTAATTGATATGAGTAAATTGTTGTCTCAGATTACTATTAAAGTTCCATTGCTAGAGATGATGAGAATAGAACACAAAGAAAAGGCCTTAAATTGGGTAAATGGTGTAGTATCTATGGATTCTCAAAAAATAGGAGGAATTGAGAAACAAATAGCAACTATGAATGATGAAGATGGAAATTGCAGTGATGAGATTATTTCTGAAATTCCCCAAATTTATTTGGGTACAAATGTTGTTAGTACTATAGCAAGAATAGTTGATCCTTTTTTCTTGACTCTACAAATAAATGGAAAGTTGCAAAACAATTGTATGATTGATTCTGGAGCATCAAATACTATTATGCCTACTAAGATTATGAAGTCATTGAGATTAAAGGTGGACACACCCCATGGTAGGTGTCAGGAAATGGATTCAAGGGAGGTACCAGTTGTAGGTACTATCAAGGCTCTACCTTACAAACTAGCTACATACCGCAATACACAATTGACCATGAGTGTCTTGGTAGTGGATATTCCTCCCCAGTAGGGGATGCTACTATCAAGAAAGCGGAGTGCTTCTATGGGAGGTAGTATACAATGTGATTTGTCATTTGCTACTTTTAATTTGGAAGGATAGAATATCAAGATCACCAAGGAATCTAAAACTCCACATATGATTGAAGAAGAAGAAGAAGACACCATGAATTGTTTCCTTGATACTGACATTAATGCTTTCCAAGTCCAAGGTAAGGAAGTAGAGGAGGATGTTGAGCTAGCACACAAGTTAGAAAACCAGGAGGGATGGATTGACCTTGATAGTTTATGGACCATGTACTTTGATGGAGAAAACTCAAAGGGGGGGTCTGAAGCTGGAATATTTCTCATATCTCCGAATGGTAAAACTTTCAAATTCTTCTTTACTTTGTTATTTTCATGTACAAATAATGTTGTAGAATATGAGGCTCTATTGATAGGTCTAAGGTTGGCATCATGGCATGGCATAAAATTCTTGAAAGTAATAGGTGACTTTGAGTTAGTTGTTTCCCAAGTTAGATCAAAGTATGCTTCAAAAAATTAGAAATTAAAGTAGTATAGGAATGCAGTGTGGGATGAGATTGAAAGCTTTACTGATTTTAGTATCCATTGGATGGAAAAAAGTCAAAATAGAATGGTAGAGTTGTTGGCTAATGTGGCCCTCAGATTGAATATGTTACATTTTTAGATATTTCCAATATAGAGGTCCAGGCCAGGCCTTCTATTCCTGATAATGTAGATAATTGGCAAGTTTTTTCTGATGACCAAGACATATTAAGGTTCCTCCAATGTGAATCCCATTTTGGTGATAAAGAAATGGATTTCAGTACTTATGTTGACAAAGTGAATGGTAAGGATGTCATTTTTGGGAAGGAGGTTTTACAGTTAAAATCAAATAGAGTTCCCAAAGGATTAGTTGCTCTGGAAAGGGCATTTGACAATAAAGACAAGGCTTTATTTTCTAGTACTGATGGAACCAATGAGCTTGAAGAAATAAACTTGGGAACAAGAATAGTTCCCAAAAAGGTTTATATAGGCAAGTGTCTATCCCCAAGAATTAGAAAAAATTTGATTGACATTCTTAGAAAATTCAAACATGTTTCTGCTTGGTCCTATGAAGATCTTAAAGCTTATAGGGAGGATCTTTTTCAACATGAGATTCCACTCAAAGAAGGCACAAAACCCTTTAGACAAAAGTTGAGACCTGTTAACCCTACTCTGGCACCTAAAATGTAGGGTGAACTCAAAAAGATGATGGATGTTGGGATAATCAAGCCTATTAGACATTCCACTTGGGTTTCAAATTTGGTGCTTGTTAGAAAGAAGAATGGTGACATTAGGCTTTGTGTTGATTTTAGAAACCTTAACATAAACTCTCTAAAGGATAACTATGGATTGCCAAATATGGAGAACATGTTACAGAAGGTCACTGGGTCAGAATTAATGTCCATGATGGATGGTTTTTCTGGTTATAATCAGGTGATGGTCAAAGACATAGATCAATTTAAAACTGCATTTACAACCCCATGGGGGACATATGTTTATGCAAGGATGCCTTTTGGGTTGACTAATGCTGGTGCCAATTTTCAAAGGGCCATGGATGTAGCCTTTACAGATTTCATCGATAGATTTATGGTGGTGTATCAAGATGACTTAACAACTTTTTTAGCTAAAGAGGAGCAACATTGCCAACATCTAGAGAAGATTTTCATTAGAGCATTGGAGTATGGGGTCTCTTTGAACCCAAAGAAGTGTGCTTTTGGTGTGGTATAAGGAAAGCTTCTAGGGCATATTGTTTCAAAGGATGGGGTGAGGATATACCGTAAAAGGGTGCTAGCTATTGATAAACTATCATTACCAAAAAATGGATTCAGTCTTTTCTAGGACAAGTCAATTTTTTAAGAAGGTTTATCACAAACTTTGTAGAGATTAGCATTCCCATATCAAGAATGTTGAAGAAAGGAGCAAAGGTTGAGTGGAATGTGGAAGAAGTATAGGCTTTAAATCACATTAAAATGGCTATCAAGCATGCCCCAGTCTTGAAAAAACCAAATTACAGAAAACCTATGCAGATCTTTTCCTTTGCATTTGCCCACACTATTGCAGCAGTACTATTATAGAAAAATGCTGATGGTTTTGAGCAGCCTATTTCTATTTTCAGTAAAACTTTGCAGGTAGTAGAACTAAATCAATGATATTATTGAAAAACAAGATTATGCCTTGGTAAAGGCTATCAAAACATTTAGATGTTATCTAGTTGGAGCCACAGTAGTTGCCTATGTTCCAAGTGCTGCAGTCAAGGATATCTTGGTCCAACAGGAGGTTTCAGGAAGGAGATGTAGGTGGATCAATAGGATTCAAGAGTTTAATATTGACATCCACATTACAAAGCTGGTAAGAGGGTTGGGCCTGGCAAAGTTGATGGCTCAAAGCAACTTAAATGCAAATCAAATAAATATGTTGGAAGAAAATCAGAGACCTTTTGTGTGTAACATGGACTTTTGTGAGTGGTACAAGCACATTGTCAGGTATTTGCAAAAGATGGTTTTACCCCTTGAGTTAGATGATAACAAGAAAAGAACCATTAAAATTCACTCTATAAGATATGCAATCATAAATGGTGAATTGTGGTGGAGGAGTAATGAAGGTGTCTTGCTTAGGTGTGTTGATCAAGATAAGGCCAAAATTTTGATGGATGAAATGCATAATGGGATTTGTGGAGGACATTATATGGCAAAGACTATGGCCCATAAGATCATCAGGTTAGGTTTTTGGTGGCCATCAGTTTTCAAAGATACCCATCAGTTTGTAAAAAAGTGTGATCCTTGTCAGAGATTTGTAGGGAAATTGAAATTGAATGGAAATCTACCTCTCAAACTTGTTTATGTTGAGACCCCTTTCCAAAAGTGGGGTATGTATTTCATTGGTGAAATCCCAAATAAGTCTAGTGGTGGACATTCTTATATCTTGGTGGCAACTAATTATTTCACCAAGTGGGTTGAAGCAATCCTCTCAAGAAGATCAACTAGCAAAGTGGTAATAGACTTTATGATGCAAAATATCCTAACAAGATTTGGTTGCCTAGAAACTATGGTGGTTGATAATGCAATGTGTTTTAGGTCAGAAGAGTTTGTTTACTTCTATCAAAACAATGGTATAAAGATTTCATATTCATCTCCCTATCATCCACTAGGCAATGGCCAGGTAGAATCTAGCAACAAGAGTTTGATTAAAATTTTGAAAAGAATCCTGGATAAAAATTAGAAGGCCTGGGATTCCAAATTATTACAAGCCTTATGGGATGACAGGGTTATAGTCAAGAAAGCAATAGGGTGTGCCCCTTTTGACGTGGTATATGGGATCAATGCAAGATTACCCCAAAACAATTTTTTACAGATGTATCAATTCATAGAAGTGTATGATGATGATGTGGAAGAAGATATGACTGTCAGAATAAATGATTTGATTCAATTGAATGAGGTAAGAAATGATGCACATGATAAAAATGAAAAGACACAGGCCCAGTGTAAAGTCTTGTATGACAAAAGGACTACTCAAAGGAGTTTTGTGAATGGTGACATGGTCCTAATGTGGAACACAAGACTAGAAGATAAAGGAAAGCATGGGAAGTTTGATCCCATCTGGTTAGGTCCATATATCATTGAAGAGAAATGGTGAACAAATTCCTATCTATTGAAAAATCTAAAAGGAGAGCTTATGGAATTGCCAGTTCATGGTCAATTCTTAAAGTTTTACTTCTCTTAGGTTTTTCCTATCTCTCTGTACAGGTTTGGTTTTAAAAGTTTTTG
The DNA here is from genome assembly GCA_027943335.1 of Chamaecyparis obtusa. Lineage (NCBI taxonomy): Eukaryota > Viridiplantae > Streptophyta > Pinopsida > Cupressales > Cupressaceae > Chamaecyparis > Chamaecyparis obtusa. Next base: position 128,369 of record BSBK01005170.1, read on the forward strand.
TGTGCAAGTTCCCTATTTTTAGCTGAGGTTTTGTTCTGGTCTACTCTTCCAGGAGATTCTAGATTTCTCATTGTATCTGCAAGAGATACATGTCCCTGAGCATGAGCCACTGTTAGCACTATTCTAAAAATTTTAGTTTCATGCCAAAACTTTAAAAATGATCCAAGCTTTTGACCTAATGACAATGTTTTATGGTAAAAACCCTAAGTTTGATCAAAGCTCTAACCGGTCCGGAGTCTTGTTATAATTTCACATTACTTTTTGGCTCACTAATTCTCCAAAATACACATGTGATAATTTGCAATCCCTTTAACCCATCGCTTTACATGTTATATTGTTAGGTTGTTGGGTGGGGTACCTTTTTAATTATTTCTTTCAAAGCCTAAGTTTTCGGTGAATATTTTCTAAGTTTTGACATTTTGAAACTTGTGGCTGTCATTGAATCACTAGGTTGCCCATTGTTAGAATCTCTAACATGCACTTTAGTGACAAAGCACCACCTGTCTGAGCGGGCCCATCTGGTAAAGGAGTGTGCTAGAAATTAAACAATGAATTTGATCAATGGCTATCACTATACTGTTGGACCAAGATGATAGCCTTTTAAGCATCATCCTTTAGCGATAGGCATCTGATCAAATTTCTCACTAACAGTGGTAGGTTCTAGCTTGTTAGTTTCCATGGCATTTCTCTTGGGTTGACATATGTCTTTAATGATGTAGCAATTGTGGGGTCAGACATTTTAGAGGATTAAACAATAGATTGATCTTACGGTTGTCATTATACTGTTGACAAAAGATATAAGGAATTTAAGCTTGCGGTATAGTGATGACCATCTGATCCTCTTTAAGGAATGAAGCATGAAGTGGGCCCTAAAATGCCAGGTCACATCGACATGTTTTCTTTCTATTGGTTGCAGTCAATTATGATGTGGTAGTTGTTAGGGTTTTGGGTGCCGAGAAAGAAAAGGACAAGGGGTCCACTTACGAATTTTTACAGCGTGGCACTTTTTGATTTGACAAAGGCTGAGTGAAGTGTCAACTATGGGGCCTACCTTCTTGGATGATTAAAGTTCAACAAGATCTCATGGTTGTCATTATACTACAGGGATAAGGTGCACATTTTTTAGGATCAGCGGTATAGCGATAGTCGTTGATCTTGTTTAAATATGGGAGCCGCTAGGTGGATCTTTTGTTACTGACTATTGATGATGTGGTCATTTATGATTGGCTAAAGGTAGTGATGACATGTGAGGTTGTTAGTTTATTTAACACTGAAGATAAAGGTGGGGTCTTCCGCTTGCAAGCCTGTCTGACTTGGCATCTTATGATTTGATAGAGGTTTGTAAGGAAAACTATGGGCCAAGATTTTATTGAATTATGGAGATCATCTGATTAAATGGCATCGATGGTTGTTGTTATATCTTGATTTGGTTTTTTTGATAGTTTTGGGTTAGCGCTTTAGCGATAGGTTGACACTTGTCTGCTCTGTACAAAGTAGAGATAAGTTGTTTATTTCCCCACATGGCTATATTGAAATTTTCTCATTGGATGAGAGCTCATTTGGGAAAAAGTGAAAAGGGGTTGTGTGGCTTTGTTTACTGATCGTCTGATGCACCAAAAATGAATAAAATCAATGGATTGAATTCAAATTTTCACTTTGTGATGTTTTTCATGTCCTGTGAGTGCTGAGGCCGCCAGCTTTCAGTAATGGTGGACTTAATGAGCTACGTGCGGAAAAATTACAAACTATTGGCAACATTATATCTAAAATTTGATCGTTGTTTCTCTTTACTGCTCTCGTAAACATTCTGGCAAAATGGATTTTCCTCAAGGAGTGATTTCAAGTCAAAAAATTTGTAGGTTCTTGATAGGTTTCTTTTATGACTTCAAAAATTTCCTTGAAGTTTGTGAAGATGTTGCAAGGAAAATTATGTTGCTAGCTGAAAGTATTTAGGGTCTTTATCGGGTTTTGATATATTGTTTTAGAAAAGCCCTAGTTAAAATGCCACCAAAGAGGAATTTGTCTGGTAAAACAAAGTACAAGGATAGGGGAATTTTTGAAGATTTAATGTAGTTACTCCCACATTCTAATAACGGGGCAGCCAAATTAAAATAATTCATCCCAAGAAACCCTAGGGACTCAGTGGCTAAAGCACTCCATGATAGAGGGAATTGGATGAGAGATGCTAGGGTGGGTAAAGATCATAATGGCCTAATTTTATTTAGATCAACATACTCATAAAGAAATTCTTGTGCGCCCCTTAGTAATATTTGACAATTTGATATAGGGTAGTTGGTGGTTCCTGGAGTATTCATGGATGCAGAGTTGCTGATCCAAATTGCCAAGTGCTATGATCCTGTGACAAAGTGTGTCAAGGACATAAATGGCAATGACCTAATCAGCATCACAGATGATGATATTAGGGAGGTATTTTCACTAAATTACCCTTCTATTGGGTTAGAGAAAATAGATTTCATAGAATTTACAAAAATATATGAGGCACAGAGGGATTATTTGAGAGTAGGGCCTCTAAGGGAATTTTTGGAAGAAATTGGATCAATGTGCGTTATTAGTGCAAGCACACCAAAGCCTTTTAGGTTGGATTTGTTCAGTAAGAGAGCACAAGACATCTATAATTCATTATGATGAAGCAACTCATATGCCAATACCATACATGTTTATGATGGTACAATCACTGCACCCCCAATTGGCACTAATTTTTGATTTTGCATCTCATTTGGCTGATCTTATCAATGAAGGATTGATGTGAAATAAGGACATGAAAGTTAGTAGGCCTTTTGGGTCATATTCATTGCTTATGCACATGTTCTTGTACAAGGGAGAGAGATTTTTTAGTTCAATAATCAACATTGTGAAGGAGAGATATGGAGAAACCCTTCCAGTCCAGCTATGGACCACAACTCTATCATGGGATAGAATTGATGCTAGTTACATTGCTTTTGATAGGGATATTGCTTCAAGGCTCAGAACTTTGTTATTTTTTGACAATCCTAGAATCCCAAGGGAGCTATTAAGATTAATTAGACCAAAGGAGCATTGCTAGGACATCACCACAGTCCACAATTTTGGGGATATAATTTTGTATCTAGTTTCCATAGTTTTTAGAGTATATAGTTGCAAAGTGGCACCATACATTTTACCTTATCAAGTCCCATTAAAATTAGGACATGCTAAAATTTTGAGGCAAATTGGTGACCCATAGGAAACCACTCTCACTGGCAAGGTGTTGGAGCTCTTCCTTGCAGGATCAAACTTGAATCAATAGATGGGCTTGATTCTCAAATTAGGTACTCAATTTTGACAAGAAAATAGTCCAATTGATGAGGATAGGGAACATCCTCCTTCTTTGAGCTCCACATCACTCAGGTGGGTATTGCCTTATCTGCACACTCAAGACACCTCATGATAAACAATAGGCCTATAGATAGATTATTGTGGAATAGTTTTCAAACCCCTATAGGTATCCTATACCCCAATGAAGCAAATTCTTAATGCAATGGCCCTAATTGCATAGAATGAGTATGAAAACCAGAGACCTATACTAACAACATGAAAGGGAAAGGGTGGAACTGAATGTAAATAATTTAAAGATGGGTTGAAAGGACCCCTGAGATGTCCTAAGTCCCTCATAGACCAGTACCTTGTCCAATGGGCCACAGAGTCAAATACCCTATCGCAATAGATAGCTATGAAACAAGAAGAAAAAATACTCAATGTGTTGATGCCTAACATCAATCACACACCATGACCAAACCTCACTTTAACAACCCACCTGTGTATTCAAGTATGTTATTACCCATCCAAAGGATTTTAACCCTCCCCTCAGAAGAGACCTATAAATAGATAATACATTAACCGGTATCCACTGTAAGATAAGCATAACATATCTTTGACACCCCAGCTCATACATACATGAAAACTAATCCTAAACTAGTTATCTCTGTGAAGACAACTCCACTTGTAAACACATAGGGAATGCAAATAGAAAAATCAAACACCCTTGATGTATGATTAATGAATTTAGAATTCAAATGGAGATAGCTTGGTAACAGTAAGAGTAAATTGAATCCTCATACCTAAGACAAATCAATTACAACATGTATCATATTCCTTGAACCAACAAAGGAAGGAAGAACACCCTATATGTAGAGAAGTAGAGAAAATCTATAGGAAAAGGACCCTTCATGGAATCGAAAAGGAACCCTCAGGAACCAGGATTTTAGAACCCTTACAAAGTCAAAATTGCAACCATATATACCCCTAGTTATCTTGGAATCCTACACAAGTTAGGCTACAACAAGCTACAGATAACCATGGTAAGGGTTAGGGTTTCCACCCACCAAAACAATTCAAAAGATCAGAAATTACTACACTTTGGGGAAAACCAAGCAACCTGGTGAAGAACAGATTAAAAAATGATCTCCAATTATGATAATTCTCAGAATAGTGTATAGAATATCATAAATCCACCATGAAAATTAGTCTATTCAATAACCCTACAACACACCTCGAGCTATTCTTTGTTCATTCCTTACACAGTACAGATCTCTACAATCGATCATCACACCCTAGACCACACTGTGGCAAAAAAGAAATCATTTCTTACTAGCTCCAGCCTCTTTTGCATTCAATTTCGATCCTTTCTATCTCTAAAAACCCTCAAAAATTCAAACCCTGGAAGAAATGGATATTTTCATGGTGCCCACAGAGAATTGGTGGTCGATATTCAAACCTTGATTTACTTTAAAACCCCATCATTAGATCTGTTTACTTTTCCTGGGCCCACGAACCTTGCATTACTTTAAGTAAAATCGATGACCATCATTATATTGTGATGCTAAAAGTCGAGCATCTTACCTCAGCGGTATAACAACAACCACACGATCTTCATGGACCTACAAGCACTTTACTTCCTTTGAAAATTGTGGCCCCACAAACAAATCCACCTCAGTATAATTGGACCAATGAAATAGAGCACATCGAAGATGAATCAGCATGTTTGGACCCACTTTTCGAAAGCTTTAGATCAGATGGTGGTCTTATAATCTCATAGCCTTGACAAATCCCTTAAGATCTTATGCCGATCACTCAATCATCCATACTGGCATCCCTTAGAATCTTTCGAGCCCACTAACATAATCTTTATCATCCTCCAGCTTAGTGAATAAGAACACAACACCGGGTAAAAGCACAAAGTTGTGTCATGTTTTAGGACAACGTATCAACACAACTAAATTTGAGTATTTCTAACGAAAAATATTTTTTGTCAAACATATGGTCTAGCGAGATTCATTCTAGCTAAGTTAGATAAGTTCTTCACCTTTTCCAATTGGAAATATCTATTAAATGCATGTTTTAAAACAATTACTGAAGAAATAAAATTATTTTAGAAAAGTGACATTTCAATAACTCTTACTCTTTTTAATGATATTTTTTTACAAATATAAAAATACCCTTTTTCAGAGCACAGAGTCAAGATTATCATCATATAATTTTTATAGTATTTTAAGTAGATCTAATATATTATAATTTCAAAATACTACAAGTAGGTATTTTAACATTCGAGAACAAGATGCTTCAAAAATAGAAAAAAATAGTAAAGCTTATCAAAAAAATTGAAAATTTATATTTAACACTGGTGGAGAGAGTTATCTTCAAGACTGTGTAATTTATTTTTTGAATGGTGTAGATTTGATAGGGGAAATTTGACGTGAGATGAAAACTGTCAATTTCAGGTATGTTCGACTTTGAGTAGTTATAACAGAGAAAATATACATTGAAAACTAATTTTTCTTCTTTTTTGCACTAGCTATACATTTCATCTATGACATATTTTGAAATCAAAGAAAAAAAAGATTATTTGCATATACTTTTTTGGTGCGGACAAGACCCTCATTTTTCAGCATTTTTTAGCAAGTAAAAAATGGACTTAAAAAATTGAAAAACCATGTGAATTCTTTTTCAAAAAAAATTAAAAAAATTATAGCCATAAAATTCATCCACTTTTACACATTTCATTAGTTTACATCATCTCCAAATTTTAAACATAAATGCCATTTTTATGTCATTAAAGTTAAAATTTTTGTGTGTTGTTGACCTTTTCCTTTATAAAAGTGTGACACAACTTTGTACTATTACCCCACCTCAGCGATGAATTATTAGATGGTCCAACCATTTCTAGAAAACCTTTACCCTTTAATCAATATTTGGCAAATCGAGGATTGAAGACTTTTGCCAGGTCATGGAAAACTTTATGTTACCGCTAGGAAATTTAGCGATTGCGCAAACACTGTTCACCAAATCACCAAGTCTTTAGACTCTTTGCCAAAATATCATGCAAACAAGCGAACAAAGAAGACATTTGTCAGAACTACCAAAAAGACTGACAAACTAACTAGGCCCACATCAAGAAGATCAACGACCATCTCATCTTCGCATAGACTTCCAAGATTCCATTAGATTACACACCCACTGTCAGATGAAGAATCTTACCCTACCCTAACAACCCTCTGACACAAAAAGAGATCAAGGGCTGTCGCATAATCTCAAGCCTCTGACAAATTTGATAAGAACTTACGTCATTCATCGATTCTCTAACATGATTAGGACCCAATGACACACCAGATATTAGATCCCACTAACATATTACCCAATCATCACCTCATGGACCAATCAAGCACTACAAAATCAGCTTACCTAGTAGTGGACCCGCCTGTTAGAAAGCACCACGTCATAAAAAAATCAACGACTATCTTAAGATCTCATAGCTTTGACACATCTCATGAGAACATATGACCACCATTAGATCAAGATGGTGTCAAAAAGCCTAGGCTTGGAGACCATGTAAACATGCAACCAAAGAAAAGGAAACCACCACACCAAGTCACTAACTGTTAAGAGATAAGACGCCAAGAACAGGAGAATACACGGACATTGTAATCGCCCAATTGCCAAATAAAAAGACTAACCACCTGAGGATTAAATGAATAAGTGACCAACGGGGAAAAGAAATGCACACATGCATTTAACAAGACTTAAGTGGCCTGAAAAGGTAATAACGAAATAGAATGAGGGCGGGTTAAATTAGGGCTTTCTCACTATAACGGTTAGAATTTTGAATTGTTTTCTTAGGGTTTTAACTAGGGATAGGAAAAAGGTTGCAGAGACTAGAGGAAAGAGGCTAGAGCCATGAAAATTTTTCTAGGTGCTAACAGTGGCTCTAGTTGGGGATGATGGGCAACTTGTGTCCATGCAAGAATTCAAATCTCTGGGATAGCAAACCACCCACAAAACAAAAACAAAGACCTAAAAAACTGGCAACCGAACCAGGAAGATAGAAATGGAAACACACAACAGGAAAGGAAGGATATCTACAAATATTTACAAAATTTTACAAATTTATTTAGTGGCCCTAGGCCACCAAAAGAAAATCAATGACCCTCTTGAATCAAAAATCTGATTTTCATCCACAAATGTGGCCAGACACTTGAAATTATCTTGACCATTTCATTGCCAACATATGTGAGTAACCATGGGCAGAAGAACAAAATTGTACTGATCACTACCCATGTATTTCTAGTCATGACTACCATACTCATATTCATATTCCAAGAAGTAAGGAACATCACTCACTTCATCTTGATGACTGGAAACAAAAAATTGATCTAGTAATGCATTAGAAAATGTGACATATTGATCATCATGCATTACCATATAATTACTTGGTTGAGAAGGACTTGGATCCTTAGATTTGTCTTCATACACTACATCAACTAGTGAGCAACTTGGTTCCTCTATGATATTTTCATGAATTGGATCATGAACCAAGTGAAGGTCTTCATCAAAAATTTTGTGACAGGGGAACAACTGATCTGCATCATCATTTTCACCAAAAGAAATTCTATCCCAACTATTGAAGAGAAAGTCCTCAGCACTATCACCATCAGTATCATATTTAGCAAAAGAAGGAAAAGGGTTTGAATAAGAAAATTGTTCATCAATAGAATTCTTATGACAAGACATCACACTGTCATGACCTTCAACTTCTTCTTCTATAGACTCACCACAAGAGGGGATCTTTGGTACACATGGGTCATTTGGATCACTTTGAGCACTAGCCTCATCATTAGTGTCAAAGGACAAATCATAGGGGAGCTGCAAATCAAAATCCACAATAGGTGCATACCTTTGAAATTCTTCAGCCAGAAGTGTTGAAATATCTTCACTGCTTAATGGACTTCGAGCCATACTTTCATCTTCCTCAGCTTTACCCCTATTGCAAGCATCTTCCTTGTCCAAGACAAGAATAGAGACCTCTAGCCTTAGATCATCTTGTGTGGATAAACTAATGTAGGAATCATCATCTGCATCATATTCATTTTCTTGCCACTCACACAAAACATCATCAAACTGGGACAAGAAACAAGAACCCTAATATTGAAAAGAAGAAAAATCTGCAGACAAATTGGAAACATTATCACTCTCAGATCCATCTTCAACACTCTCATATGCATTGACATCAAAATCAGCCTCATAGTCAACACCTTCCATATAATGAGAATCAACATTAGAACTACTGGTCTCCTCATGATCAACATAAAGAGAAGCCAATGCCCTCAACCTCCTATCCCCCATTAACTGCTAGTCTTCAGCTTTCAAGGACATAACCCCAAGTGCATCCTCAAGCCCAAGGTTGTCATCACTAAGTATCTAATCTCTGACACATATATAATACTCTTCCCATAATGCATCTGACCAACTGGTTGACTCATGAAAATAAAGCTCCAAGAATAAACCATTGGACTCAGATTCTGAAAACTCAACATCATTAAGAAGCTCACTATATACATCCCAAAATTTATCATAGAAAAGAGATATGGATAGATCCTTTTTGCATCCTACTTTCAATCTCATCAAATGCATGCAATCCCTAAGGATGCCTTTCTCAAGGAATGCAAGCTCCTCATCAAGCTTACCCATCATACCTAATGCAATACTTCCATAAAATTTTTAGAGATGCAACTAAAAACTTGAAGTATGCAAACCTCTACTCACACCTTATCCTTTTCTTAGTGCTTGATCACTTAATAAGGAGACATTTAAGATCTTTGAGAAATACCTGAGAGTTTTGTAGCAGAAGACTTTGTTGACTGGAAGACAGGGCAGATCTAGAGCTCACCATGTAGCTTCATTAGATTCTTTGCTATGTAGAGTCGCCACCTCCTTGGAGAGGAAAGTAATCCACTTATTCTTGTATCTTCTTCCAATCAACACAAAGCTCCACCAAGTAGACATGCACTATTTATCAGAAGATGCAGTGATCAAATAGAGAAATGAGAGCCGCCACTCAACACTTAGTGAGAAGATTTTACAAATTTTTTTTTTTTATTTGACTCTTTGATCATTTAACCAAACTCTGGGATGATTCAGCAAAGCAAGGAATTGGATATCTTAAACGTGCTATCTTTATTCTATCCCTAGCAGAGTCGCCAATTTTTTGGAGCTCTTCCTTGCAGGACCAAACTTGAATTAATAGATGGGCTTGATTCTCAAATTAAGCACTCAATTTTGACAAGAAAATAGTCCAATTGATGAGGATAGAGAACATCCTCCTTCTTTGAGCTCCACATCACTCAGGTGGGTATTTCCTTAACTGCACACACTTAAGACACCTCATGATAAATAATAGGCCTACATATAGATTATTGTGGAATAGTCTTCAAACCCCTATAGGTATCCTGTACCCCAATGAAGCAAATTCTTAATGCAATAGCCCTACTTGAATAGAATGAGTATGAAAACCAGAGACCTATACTAACAATATGAAAGGGAAAGGGTGGAACTAAATGTAAATGATTTAAAGATGGGTTGAAAGGACCCCTGAGATGTCCTAAGTCCCTCATAGACTAGTGCCTTGTCCAATGGGCCACAGAGTCAAATACCCTATTACAATAGACATCTATGAAACAAGAAGAAAAAATACTCAATGCATTGATGCCTAACATCAATCACACACCATGACTAAACCTCACTTTAACAACACACCTGTGTGTTCAAGTATGTTATTACCCATCCAAAAGATTTTAACCCTCCCCTCAGAAGAGACCTATAAATAGATAATACATTAACCAGTATCCACTGGAAGAGAAGCATGACATATCTTTGACACCTCAACTCATACATACATGAAAACTAATCCTAAACCTGTTATCTCTGCGAAGACAACTCCACTTACAAACACATAGGCAATGCAAATAGAAAAATCAAACACCCTTGATGTATGATTGATGAATTTAGAATTAAAATGGAGATAGCTTGGTAACAGTAAGAGTAAATTGAATCCTCATACCTAAGACAAATCAATTACAACATGTATCATATTCCCTGAACCAACAAAGGAAGGAAGAACACCCTATATGTAGAGAAGTAGAGAAAATCTATAGGAAAGGGACCCTTCATGGAACTAAAAAGGAACCCTTAGGAACCAGGATTTCAGAACCCTTACAAAGTCAAAATTACAACCATATATACCCCTGGTTATCTTGGAATCCTACACAACTTAGGATGCAACAAGCTACAGATAACCATGGTAAGGGTTAGGGTTTCCACCTACCAAAACAATTCAAAAGATCAGAAATTACTACACTTTGGGGAAAACCAAGCAACCTGGTGAAGAACAGATCAAAAAATGATCTCCAATTATGATAATTTTCAGAACAATGTACAGAAGATCATAAATCCACCATGAAAATCAGTCCATTCAATCACCCTGCAACATGCCTCAAGCTATTCTTTATTTATTTATTACATGGTATAGATCTCTGCAATCGATCATCACACCTTGGACCACACGACGGAAGTAAACAAATCATTTCTTACTAGCTCCAGCCACTTCTGCATTCAATTTCGGTCCTTTCTGTCGCTGAAAACCCTCAAAAATTCAAACCCTAGAAGAAATGGCTATTTTCATGGCACCCATAGAGAATCGGTGGTCGATATTCAAACCTTGATCAACTTTAAAACCCCACCATTAGATCTAATTACTTTTCCTAGGCCCACATGCGTTACATTACTTTAAGTAAAATCGACGGTCATCATTATACCGCGATGCTAAAATTTGAGTATCTTACCTTAGGGGTATAAGGACAACCACACGATCTTTAGGGACCTACATGCACTTTAATTCCTTTGAAAACTACTACCCCACAGAAAAATCCACCTGAGCACACCTAGACCAATGAAATAGAACATGTCGATGATGAATCAGCATGTTTGGACCCACTTTTTAAAAGCTTTAGATTGGACGGCGGTCTTATAATCTCATAGCCTTGATAGATCCTTTAAGATCTTATGCTGACCACTTGATCATCCATACTGGCATCCCTTAGAATCTTTCAGGCCCAATGACATAATCCTTATCATCCTCCAGCTTAGTGAATAAGAACATGACACCTTAGTGATGAATCATCAGACGGTCCTACCATTTTCAGCAAACCCTTATCCTTTAATCAATATTTGCCAAATTAGTGACCAAAGACTTGCACCGGGTCACGAAAAACTTTATGTTACCGCTAAGAAATTTAGTGATTGCACGAACATTGTTCACCAAATCGCCAAGTCTTTAGACTCTTCGGCAAAATATCACGCGAACCAACGAACAAAGTAGAGATTTGTTAGAACCGCCAAAAAGACTAACAAACTAACTGGGCCTACATCAAGAAGATCAATGGCCATCTCATCTTCACATAGAACTCCAAGATTCCATCTAATTACATGCCCACCATCAGATGAAGAATCTTAGCCTACCCTGACAACCCTCTGACATAGAAAGAGATCAATGGCTGTTGCATAATCTCAAGCCTCTGACAAATTCGATAAGAACTTAGGTCATTCATCGATTCTCTGACAAGGTCAGGACCCACTGACATGCCAAATATCAGGACCCATTGACATATTACCCAATCATCACCTCATGGACCAATCAGCACCGCCAAATCAGCTTACCTGGTAGTGGAACCGCCTGTCAGAAAGCACTATGTCATAAAAAGAATCAATGGCTATCTTAAGATCTCATAACTCTGACACATCTCAAGAGAACATACAACCACTGTTAGATTGAGACAGTGTCAGAAAGCCTAGGCCCAGAGACCACATGAAAAGGTGACCAAAGAAAAGGAAACCACCATGCCAAGTTGATAACTGTTAAGAGATAAGCCGCTAGGAATAGGAGAATACACGAACACTGTATTCACCCAATCGCCAAATGAAAAGACTAACCACCCAATAATTAAATGAATAAGCAACCAATGGGGAAAAGAAATGTGCACATGCATTTAACAAGACTTAAGTGGCCCAAAAAGGTAATAATGAAATAGACTGAGGTCAAGGTAAATTAGGGCTTTCTCACTATAATGGCTAGAATTTTGAATTTTTTGCTTAGGGTTTTAGCCAAGGATAGGAAAAAGGTTGCAGAGACCAGAGGAAAGAGGCTAGAGCCATGAAAATTTTTCTAGGTGCTAACACAAGGGAAGGGGAACTTTCTTCCAAGACATAACTATAGCACATCAATGTGTGATTACAAAGGGAGGATGGGTGCATCTAAATAAAGTCCCGCAACCCTATAGAATGACTAGAGCAGTGGCAAGGTGTGCAAATACAGAGGGTTTCCTCTCAGGAATCTTTAGAGAAAAGGTAAGGTGTGCTCTTATTGAGCATCAATTTATTTTTCATGAAGATGTGATAAGGAATGAGTTTGACCTCCAAACTCAAGAGATTAAAAAAGAAAAATGGATCATCTATAAGAAATCTATAGATTTCATTAGAAATTTTGACAAAGCATATGACCCATTAAAAGGCTTTGAGCCATGGGAAAGGAAAGTAGATGCCGTTGTGGAACATTTTGAAGGTATCACACATGTGGTAAATGAAAAGAGGGCTGTTGTAAGCAAGACAGACCCTGAAAGAGCTAGGCAGATTTTGAGCCAGCCAAAATATATGAAATTGACTCCAAAGGGAGTTTATACAATGCAGAAGAAGAGTGGTTACACTGTTCTCTTACCACCACAATAGAGAGGTCAAGATCTTCCTTCTACCTCGAAAGGAAAAAGACCCATGGATGATCTAGCAATGCAGGGACCCTCTCCTAAGAGGTAGAGATAAGAAGATGTAAGGCTAGGAGAGGAAGCTTATTCTCCTTCTCAATCCCCCATCTAGTTAGATGAACATGGGGTAGTGGAGCAATTGGTACAAATGAGGAATGAGGGAAACATTTTTGTTTCCAATGATGAGTTGCAAGAAGGGATACCTGAGGCACCTAAGGAGGTGGCCATGGATCTTACCATTGAGGAGTTTGAGGGTAAACAAATGGACCCTATCCTAAAACAAGCCAGTGATTCTTTCATAGCTGATGACAAGTTTGTCAAAACTATGACATTCTCCCAATTTTTATGGAGAATGAAAATAAACCAATATAAAGAGATCTATGAGAAGAAATTGGAAGAGTTCCCTAATAGGGACATAATAGAAATAGAAAATGAGACCAAGGTAGAGATGGTCAAGCAGTTTGAAAAAATTACTCTTGAGGAGGGAAGGGCCATGGTTCATACTGCAGGAGTGCTAATTTTGCTAGAATGGGACATTGCTGATGCAATTGTCTTTGATTAGGTTAGAAAGAGCAACATAAAAACTCTTGCTACTACAAAGCAGGCCATACAAGCTGCTAGGGGAATTACTTTCTCAGAGGATCATGTAGCCTTGGTCACGTGGTCCCTAAAGAGGGAGGAAGATAAAGGAAGAAAATAAGCTCTCTCTACAGGATATGCAGGTAGTTTATTGGTACAGAGAGTAGGAGAGACTTCTGGTGTGGAAGCATCAAATTTAATTTTGAAGAGTGCCAAATTCAATGTTAAAGTGGCAGAGAAGGATGCACAAGAAAAGGAAGAGCTTAGGCTCAAATTTGAAATTGTCCTTAAGTCCTATAATGATCTCAAGATGGAGTTGATCCAGAAGGATAAATTGATTGCTTAGCTATCAGGGCCCCAGGATCACAGGTCTCCCCAATTGGCAATTTCTGACAGGCTTGCAGTTGCTTCTTCCTCTAGCCCAATTGTTGAATTTCCACCATCCCCCTACCCAGAGACTAGTATGGATGCAAGGATTAGTTGGGAAAAATAAAGGGGTATATGCAAGATCATGATGGGCCAAAAAGTGGTGATGTCAGTTCAAAAATTTTACAATGTAGCTGACGACTTTTTTTTCACCTGAATTTGATAAAATGAAAAGTGTATCTTAAGGAGATTATCAACTTTCTATCAATATAATTGCTATCAAATTTTGAATTCGGTAAGTAATTATTAGTTATTTTCTAATTGAGCTAAATCTAAAGTGCTAATTTATATACTGATTGAAAAATGACTATAAGATTCAGACGGTATAACATTTTTGAAATTTAAAAAATGTGTCACATTCTATGCTTTGCCTACTATAAGGAAAAAAAATAAATTTTGAATTTTGTAAAGTTTTGAATGAGTTAAGGTGGTCAAACACGAGAGTTTTTTTATTCTGAAAATGTTGTAGCAAAAAATTTATAATTAATTATTTTTTTAGAATAAAATTACAAAAAAATATGTGTCACATCTGGGCATGAGTCTACTACTTATATATAAAATCTTATAATAAAATATTATCATTTGATTATGATTAAGGTGGTCAGACATACACCTACTTCTTATTTTTTTCTTGAAATTTTTGTACTGCTGCATTGAAATCTATACTTTTCACCAATCATACTAACTTTTTCTCAAAAAAGGTCTAGTAGTTTAGAAACTACATTCATTTTTCTATAGATTCTATTCTTACAACTTTTTGATATTAGGTTCATAGCTAGTTGAAATTTTCACGTCAAGTTGACTAACCTTGATTTGCTGATTTTTCATTGCCACTTAAGGGCATAGTTTGGCCCCTCATGATCTTGCACATACCCAAAGATTAATAGAGGAGACTAATAAATTAAGGGAAATAAGAGTGCAACTAGAGAAGGAAAAAGATGAAAATGTGAAGGCCATAGCTTTGGCAAACCAGAAGTATGAAGAAAAAATGACAGATGCAATCATGTAGTTTGCATATGATTTGAAGCCCTCCATTTTCTATAGTCATGTTAACAAGTTACATTCTTTATTTGAAACTTTGAATAAGGAGAAGATTGAAATGTCACCAATTTTGAAGAAATGGATTGAGAGGTCTCCTAGTATAAAGCTATTTCGTATGTTATCTAAAGGCCAAGAGGACCCTGATCCATTGATTAAGTGAGTGCATTAGATTGTCAAGAAAATGGTACAATATGGCATCATTTTGGATAATTTTATTAGAAGATCAAGTATGTTGAAAGCTGAATTAATGCTTTCAAACTATGAGCTGGTGCCCACCATTTTCATAGATAAGGGAAAATTTAAAGAATCATATCTATGGAGAGAAGAGATGGATGCACTTTTGTCATAAAGGGTGAATGGTGTCCTAAGTGACACCTTTTCTTTTAGTAGCACTATCAAGCTGTTAATAAATGCCAAATCAATGTTTGATAATATTCACCATAAGGTCACTTAGATTGAAAATGAGTGGGAACAATTATCAAGTAAGAGGACTGAGTTTTCCAATTTTGAATTTCCAAGTGAAGAGGTGTACAATAAATGGAGGTATTAGTACATACCTCATGTTTAAAAAGTTAGTACTCTGCTAGCCTCTTAAAGCAAGTAAAGGGGGTTACTTTTTGAGTCATAAAGGTTGTTGAGATGTAGGAAGACATTCATTGCAGGATGGACAGCAAGATGTTGCAAATCAGATTTGTTGAAAGGAGCCAAGGACAGTATTGAAGACATAAAGCAGGATGGCTCATCTACAAATATCTCACCTGCTTGATTAGTGTATTTATTGTAAACTTTTTGAGGTTGTTGTAAAAAAATTTTAGGTTAGAAATTTTGTAAACCCTAGAATGATCGGTAGCTTGTTGCATCTCCTTGTATATAAAGGATTTTTCATGATCATTCTAAGTATTGAGGTTTAGAAATTGAAAAGATAGAATTTCTAAAAACCTAGCCCTGAGTCGAGGATTGTAATATTTTGTATCATTTTATTAGAGCAATAGAGAAGAAGTACAGGTTGCTGCTATTCTACAAGCTTATTGTTTAGAACATGATGTACACAATGTTCAAAGGTTATACTTAATACAAATCTCAAGTCTTTTCCTCTCCATTATGTTTATTCTATGAATCTTTAAGTCTCTTGGAGGTTTATATGTATGTATTTTGCTTTGAGTTCTAATCTAGGGTTGGATTAAATATTGCTCAGGGTGAGATACATGTTCATTGAATTCATATAGGGATTATCTGAAAGTAGGGATGAGTTGAAATGTTTGTATTTATGTTTTGAAGACTAGTTTTTCTTAAGTCATCATTGTTTCCCTTTTGTCTTCTGATATTTTTCCCAATGGATAGGGCACTGGCGTATATTTTCCTATCTGTGCTTTGTATCAAATGATCAAAATCTTGTAATCCTAAAACATAAATCATTACCAGTCATTTTACTTTTATTTACATTTACATTTGTTCTACCCAGTGGTGGAGAGTCAATGAGTAATAGGTTGTTATTTAGTACTTTCTCACTGTCATCTATTGTAAGATCCAATATTGAATAAGGAATAGAGTTAAATCTATTGGATCAGGTGTACTTGACTTGGTTTTGTAGAGCCAAAAGTGAAGAGGGTAGTCTTGTCCCTATGGTTGGTCTAGTTGCTTATAGATTTCCCATATTTGGAATTAACCACTCCTTTGCATGAGTCATAAGCATACTGGTATCTCTTGGAGTGTAAAATCTTTTGAATAACCAACATCTCTCACATGTATTGGAGGATTGTAGGGTTCTACCACTAAACCATAAAACCTTAACAAAATGTACTCTTCCATGAAGTACCAATTAACCAAATGTAGTTGACTTCTGTGTTGAATGCAATATCTACAAGAAATAGGCAATATAGGAATTGGAATGCCTATAATTTTATGGTACATTGGTGCCAAAAATAAGTCTACAAAAATGTTGTAGTTCTTTTTGTTATCAATCATCCTTATCTGAGGTGTCCATTCATATATTGGATTTTGGCCCTAACTGCAAAGTTTGTTTGTCTGAAATATTGCACGATGCTTTGCTAAGAGAAGATAGAAAAAGTAGGTTGTGAATCTAAATGTCTTTTGTGAACCTCTTTTAATCATTATAAATTGTTCTTGCATGCAATGAACAGTGTGCTCAATAAAATAATATTTTACTAGTTCATTTTCAAAATGAATATGAAAAATCAATTCAAGAATGCTGGCACCCACTTCTTTGTTACTATCCAATCCCAAACAAAATGCTAGCAAGGAAATACTGTCTTGAACGCATTGTAAAAAAATATCATAATCATAAGGAGGCTTATGATCTAGATTTAGACTAGAATCGCTTGTTATTACTTTGATATACTAATCTCTCTGTGTTGCATCTATTTTTTCATAATCCTCTTCCATCATTCCTAGGTCAATGTACATGTTTGAGTTTTGTTATTCAAACCCTAGGTCCAACAGACTAGCAAATTCACTCTTGGTTATGGACAAAATTTCCTCCAGAGTATTTTTATTCACAATTGCTTTTCTATTTTCATCATAATGTTCAGTGCAGAACATGACAATTTCTAGGTAAGGGAATACTTGAGGTCACACCATGCGTGTTGACCCAGCAACCCATAGTGCAATTTTATTTGTCGTTGCCTTCATCATGTTGTTAAATGAATAAAATTTTGAACCCTTATTTGGATTGTTCCACTTATTTTCAAGTGCAAATCTAATTTCCATGATTCCCTTATTTCCATGGATAATAGGATCATAAATATCATGGAATTCATTAGTGAAACCTGGTGTTTTAAGAAGATTATGGAAGTCTATTATCTGACTTGGCCTTTTACTCATAGTATGGTATTTTTTTCCCATTGTGGTAAGTTGGTAACTCTTATCATTCTTTACTCATAGAAAAATTGAGATATTTATACATAGCTTCAATTTATAGGGGTGATTCAATATTAAACCCTAATAGGCTATTTTTTTTACATTATAAACATTAAAGTTGTAAACCAAGAGATTTGAAAAATTTAAAATGTGGGACATAGGTGTTCAGGATTTTAGTAGTTACTTGTAATTTCAATTTGTACAGACTATGAGTGGGAAGAGAGCTGAGAGACTTTTTTTCTTTCCTCAAACCTCAATCCTCAACCTAGAATTCGTAACCCCTTTCTAAATCTCCAATACTAGTTAGAACTAAAAAAATTAGATTGAAAAACCTAAAGGGAAAAAATTATATAATCTACAGTCATCACACTTGTCACTGATCGTGTGAGTGGAAACACATCATGAATCTAGAATGGGTCTAAAAAAATGGGTTTTCTTTTCCCTTTTGACCTGAAATATAGCTTCGTTCGTTGATCTATAATCATTGAACGGTCATTGTTAGTCACTATCTGGTGTCATGGCCTCATGGGTCCCATTAACTCACCTAGTCACCTCACGAGTTAGACATCATCATCGAATGACATTGTCAGTTGAATATGCGAGTGGAATGTATTTAGTGACACATGTCATGATTCTAGAAAGAGTTTGAAAAAATAGGGTTTATTTTCCCTTTCATCCCAAAATCCACTGTACATCGTCGATCTGTGCTCATCCAACGATAGTTATTTGCAACAAACATTTCTATAATGTAATTTTTTCCTTTTTAGATATTAATAGAATAACATTTAAAATTAATTAATTGAATAGTAACATTGTTAGTTCCTGCAGCAGGCCTAGAACTATAGGCATCGACATAACTTAACTGGTGATTAAATATCATAATTTTAACCAATCAAAATGGACTATTTTTTTAATAATATTATATTTTAATATTTCATAAACTTAAGTCCCCATTTCAACATTTTCTTGTTACTTTCCTTTATATCTCCAAGTCTCGTGAGGCTGGCTATTAAATTTAAGAAATTCGGAGACTCGGTGACAAAGTAGGACTTGACAAGAAAAGGTTATCTCCAAGTCTCCTAATAATCAACTATTAGTTCTTAACATTCACTGACTTGGAAAAGAGGTTATCTCCTAATCTCACAAGGTAGCAGTTAAGTCTCTTAACATATGGCGAAAAGGTAAAGACTTAACAAGTGCATATTATCTCTGAATCTCGTAAAGTCATAGCTAAGTCTTATAACATTTGGAGATTAAGAGAAAACCATAGATGATGGTAAAGATCAACGGCTATTGCTAAATCTCATGATGGAACCTGAGTCAAGTCAAGAATCTAGCGATTATGAGATTTGTGTTACCCGCTCAATCTCATAATCTAACCCTGGTCAAGATAACTATTCAATGATTGTGAGATATTCCTTTGTCACTCAATCTTGAGATAAAGCCTAAGTTAAGTTGAATGTCCAGTGATCAAGAGAATGCCTTGGTCACCAAATCTCATGACGGAACTATGGTTAAGATAAATATTCGGTGACTCTGAGACAGTCTATTGTCGCGTGATCTCTAGAAGAGCCTGAGTGGTTAAAGACTTACCATGGTTAAAGGTAAAGGTTGTATAGATAAAATCTAATTCAATGACGGGTGCGATGCCTTGATGAAAAGATACTCGAATGATATGATTTATATTTATATTTATATTATTTTATGCTATATATTTATATTATTATATTATTTAAAATTATATTATATTTATATTAAATTATATTTATTATAACATAATTCTATTTATTTGTACACTATTCTATGTTATAATTATATTTATATCAATATTAAAAAATCATGCTCATATTTTTATGTGATAAACCTTACAAAGAAGTTAATAAAATCAATTAAGTTCAAACTTCAAATTTCTGACTAAGTTTAAACAACCTTTCTAACATTTTGGCAGGAACTTCACTACTCTACAACCTTGTTGAAGAGGTATATAGTATACTTAAAATGATAATTTTTATTGATTATAACTTTAACATTGATGATAATTATAATCACATATAATTTTCTTACCTTATAATTAGAAAACCATAAATTCTTTCTCTAACCATATTAATTCATTTGTGCTTCAAAATTATGTAAATCTTTCATATTAAATGTGCACAAGTATGTGAAATTGGAAAAAATGTTATGACACATAATATTACCCAAATTTAATGTTAGTGATAAGAAATTTCTTTTATTAACTACAAGTCTACAACTATGATACATTATCATTATCAAATGTCTAGTGGATGGTGTCCACACAACCTACTAGTACTAACTAGTTGTAAGACTTGATACATGTAATACATTTAAAATGGTGTAATTTTATATCGATAATTAATTGGGTAAAAAGTTCATAAAAGTTCCATTAATGGTTATCTTAATTTAGGAATTCTGATAGTAATCAATAAGGCAATGACATTTTAAATATTAAGATTTAAAAATGGAAATACCATCGTTTCCTTATTTCTACTGAAATATACTTACATGTCTAATACACAGATAAAGAAACTAATTAAACTATTGTAATCACAAAGAAGTCTAAGAACCATTTTTTGTACCCATAAAATGCAAATTGAAATGAACTTAAAAATTTTTCATTATTTTTTTCATAAAATTAGTAATTACATTGTCCAGTATAAAGAGAAACCTACTATAAACAAAAAACCAAAAACTGCGGTATGTTTGTATTAAAAAAACTGCTAGTGATTTTCTCCTCAGGTTCCATCTAAGTAGAATTCTCCAGAGAGGATTAACTATGAGAATTCATTGAGCCATTCATATTTCCCCACTCGAGCCTCCACTTTGTCAAGGAAAAACCACTTATGGAGAAAATACCTAGCAATCAACACCCATTTCCTATGGGGCTTCAACTGCCCAACATTCAGGCCCAATAGAAAAGGTTGCATGGCCACATGATTCTTTCTTGGGAGGAGAATCTTGGGTATTTCACTTTCCCAAGGCATCCCCATCCCTATTTCTATGAACACAACAATATTAACATTGTCCCCCAGGTATCCTTCTTTTGAAAACCTTCTTCAACAGCATCAACATGTCTAACTTTTCTCCTCTGAGGTCGACAAGAGATGCCAAAAAATAAGATGTAATATCCATGCTCACATGGTGTCTATCTTCATTGTGTAGAAACTCTCTTCCCAACACCATTTTAACAACCTCATTTATGAAAGGCCTACCCTCCCTACAAATTTATTCCAAGGTTTCAACTGAGAAGGAACCCAAAAAGGCCTTATGGGCCTCCTCAGATGTGCATCTTAGCCTAATAGGAGTGTCCATCTAAATGTTGATTCTTCAAAAACCTAAAAATCAAATTATTTATAGACTAATGACCCAAACCAAAGGAAGCTACAACAATTTATCTAGCAAAGTTGAATTAAGGAATAAAAAAGCTAGATCATCCATAAATAGTACTTGATCGATACTTATCAATTATTTATTCTTTCTTTAATCATATTAAATTCATTGTCCTTAATCTTTCATATTTGCCTATAAATATTTCCCATAAATGCATGCATGTGAGAAATTTAAACCCATTGTCCTTAATCTTTCATATTTGCCTATAAATCTTTCCCATAAATTGCAAGTTGCATTTATTTCTTACCGAGTTACAAGTTACCTTGCAAGTGGAAACATCATCCACCCTCCATGTGTGACGTTGTAATCAATGATCATGGTAATGGTGCAAGTTAAGGTTTCATACGTGTTGTGCTTATTCATACCAACATGTTGAGTGATGAGTCTACACACAAGTTGACAACCCTAATTTTATATGTGTCAACATTCTGCTAACTTCTTGGAGAACACTATTTCCTTCTCTAAATTGGGGCCAAAATTAAACTTTAGCCATTGATCTTGGATCAATAGATGGTCTCAAATAATACATTTAGCATTATAAAATTGCAAATGCAATAAAATCCTAATCTACAATAAAATTGTGTCCCATCTTTTGAAAATTATGAATAATTATTTTTTTTCCATAGTTAACGAATGATTAGCCAATAACATAAATAAATTTTCAAATGGTACATAAAATTCTCCATTACAATTTTTTTTTTCCCTTAAAAAAAAAATCATTCGCCTCATATATTATAATTTTTTTACTTCAAAAGAAAAATTTTGCCTCATTCAATATGTATTTTCCCCCACATGACTATATAATTTGCCAGGAATTTAAGGAATTTTCATTTGGAAGGGAAAAAATTTCCAATACAAACTATGAAAAATCAGGGATTTGAATTTTTTTTTGCCTTCATTAAAAAAAACCCCCCCTAAAATAATGTACGATTCGCCGGGATTTTACACTTTTTCCTAAGAGGGGGTTTCTTAAAGTTATCCCTAATTCCAAAAGAGGTAATGTGAAAGGAAATGACCTAGAAAAGAAAGTTAACTAGATTTGGGTAAAGAAAAAGAAAAAAAAAGATATACTAAGGATGGTTCTGTACTTAACAAGGAGAAAAAAATTGAAATAGATTTGGGTAGAGAACACATTAGAAGGAAATACTAAAGTTGTCTCTGAAACTTCTAAGGGGAAAGTCCCTTTTATAGAAATTAAGTTAAATGCAAATATTTGAGGGGGAGAATTAAATAAAAGATTAAGAAACCCCTATTTTAGTTTAGGTGCTGAGTTGCTACAACACAAAATAAGTAAGGAAGACTCTTTGAATGTTTTGGTCACTAATTGTACATCAAATTTTTAAAATAACATTACATTAAATGATCTGTGAGACCCTTCTTGGATAAATTTTAAAAATAAAGGAGTTTGGTATACTTTTAAAATAATTAGCGATGCTATTTCTATATCATGTACATTTAAAGTAAGTGCAAAAGAAATCCCCTGATCTTCTATACTCTATGAGGAGAATAAATAATGTCAATTTTGGTCACCATTGATCCTAAATTGGATCCATGACCTAAATACAAACCATATCCATATGTCGTGATGATGAGAGATAAAGACGGTGCATTCTAAAAGGTCCCAATTCATTGTTTATGTTAAAAAGATGTTAGGGTATACATCCATGAAAATTTAGGAGAGGTAAGCCATGCAAAATATGATGATCTCTAAGAAAAAAGGACTAGATAGAATTATTTCAAAGAAGGATGCAAGAATTTTTAGAAGCTAGGGTTAGATATTTGGATGTATTTTCCCAATTTCTCATATGAAGATGAATGGATAAGGATAATTCTAATCCATATTCATGGAGATACTACGTATCTAGATAATCCATATAAAATTTAGGTCATGGTCTATCCTTGACATCAAATACCATAGGTGTATCCATTTTTATTGATCAAATTTATCAAGTTGAAAAGTGATAAATACCTTCTTACAAAGGCAACAAGGGTTTGGAATTTCAATCTCTGAAAAGCTCATAATCTCTTCTCAAATATATTTTAATCTCTCTACAAGATCCTTCACAAGATATCATGGTGAAAAATGATGTCACATAAATCCTTTTTATTCCTTCACATGCCTCAAAAAGAAATCACAATAAGTGAGGTCAAACCCTAGCTCAAAAAGCTTCATATTACCAGTGACACAAATTCTACCAGCAATCCTCAAGATTATTATCAAAATTCATCAAATATATTTTCATTAGGATCCAAATTTAATTATGTAATTGTCTGAATTGATCGCTTCCACTTATTTTTTAAATTTAGGGTAAGGTAAGATCTTTCTTGAAGAACTCCCCCTTAGGTCTATGATCTAATTAATTTCCTGAAGATATATTCACACCAAAACTTAGTGTAGTCTATCTAGTAGTATCAATCTATTCTTTTGTCATCCAAATCCTCCTCATTTCATTCTTGACATCTTCAACATCAAAAATTTTCTTTCCCTTATCATTCTATGCATTATTTTCTTTTTACCGAACCTCTTGAGTTTATATTAGTTTTATTGTATCTATAGCTCTTGGCAATGTGACCAAAATTATTGCAATTTAAACACATCACATTTGAATTCCAATACCTTGTATTCACTTGGTTTTTCCTTAACTTGCACTGCTTCACCAAGTGTCAAAAATTGTTGCATTTGTAACATGTAACATTTCATTGGTTCACCTTAGCTCTACATTCTCTTGATTTGTGTCCATAGTTGTGGAAAGTGTAACAAGAACTAGAAAAAGACATCACATTAGGTCTTCTTTGACACTCCTTTTCTCTATGAACAATTTTTACATATAAATTATTTTTCATTGAAGTTTGGTTTCCTTGTAGGCATCTTGTTAGGTTCTTTAATTTGATTCTCTGGTGGATTAATTTTCTCTCTTAATCAAAAAAATTCTCCTTTCTCAAAGCCAAGTCATTGAGTATTTCCTTTAGGTATTTGTCTCTAATTCTTCTCATCAAGCTTTACTAAAATGGATTTGAACTTTTCTTTGAATTCAGTAGTTGTAGCAAGCTCAATCTTCATAATTTTATTAACTCTTTCAAGTTCTAGCTTATTATGTCTAGCTTCATCAAGATCTAACTCCATTTGTCCAATCTGGCAATTTAATATGTGACATTCATTTGATTTGTCTTTTAGGGATTTTTCAAGATGTTCTTGGTTCCTTTTCTTTTCCTCAAAATTTTTAGTCATTTTCATCATCATGGCTTCCATCTCATGTTTCAAGTTATCTTTTTCTTTCTCAAGATACTCATATTGATAAGATTTCTCCTTCATGACTGATGAATCACTAGTGCTTCCTTTCAAATTCAACTACTCAACAAGATATTTTTCTCTTTTTTTTAGATTTATTTAGTTGATCCTTTAGACTTTCTATAAAGCTTCCATATTTTCTAAGTTTTTCCTTTAGTTCAATATTTTTAGCATTCAGTTTATCAACATCCTTAAGTACAATCAATAGCTTCTTTTGAATACTGCTAGAAATTGTTTAATCACCCATCATGACCTTCCTAAAACTGTTAGACTTCATCTAAGGAACAAGGGTGTGATGCCAATTGTTGTTAAATTAAGGAATGCTAAGACATGGGGGGAGGGAGCTGAATCAATGTTCTAAAATTTATTGCTATTTCGAGCTGATTCTTTAACTGTAAAATAAATACATTGACAAGTAAACACAAAACACATAAAGAAAACAAACATAAACTTATAACATCATGATTTTTGCATGGAAAACTAATTGAGAGAATAAGCATTATGGGGAGGGAACCCACAATTATCTTTGCAAAATTAATAAAGACTCAGTTAAGGGAAATAGTACAAAATAAAATGCACCTTGCATTCAGGCCCACTGGTTAGAGCTCAATGCTCAGATTATAATATATATAGAGGGCCACTTCCATACAAAAAAATTTGGACAACAATCCAAAATGGTGAACTGAGAAGTAGCATCAACTATGCCTATACAGTTCCATTTAGGTACAACACATAGATCCATCAACCTAACCTCTGTAATGAGGTTCTCTACATTCACTAAATATTAATACATCATCTCTAAAGTTTTCATATTATCCTCTTATCATCACATCTCCAATTCATAAAAAAACTTGGCGTTTATATACCCAATAAAAAAAAAGTTAACTTGTCTGCTCGAAGAACATAAATGAAACATGTTCTAGAACTTTGATTAAAAAAATGATCAGATATTCAATATAACTTCAACCAAAACATAGGTAACATCTATCATGTTGGCTCTACCAAAAATAATTATCAAATTGATTAGATCATCGATCTGTTAGGATTGGTAATCAATCCAACAAGTAGCTACCACTGCTGTCATGCATCACTATAAACCTGATACTAGGATCTTCAAAAATTATATAAATCAAAACATAAATAGGTGTGATCATATATATATATATATATATATATATATATATATATATATATATATATATATATATATATATATATATATATATATATAGAAGTAGGTAATGACTTGTAGATTATTCTCCTAGCTACGCACTTCAAAACTTTTTTGCATTTATCTATACCAATCATTTTACCGATCCTTGTATATTGTTCCTATTCTTCCATACTTAGCCAATTTTCTATTTTGACCTTTGGTAAATCCAAAAGCCATCAAGTGGCCAAGAGAATAATGTGTAGTTTCCATTAATGACAACATACAAATCATTTAATGTAGTGTCTCTTGCCAACATATGCACCATTATTCCTCTAATTTGAATTAGGTTATGAGTAGCTGGCTTGAAGAGATACCTTAAATTTAATGTTATATGATCATCTTTATATAATTGTTTAAATAAGTAGGTTGCCATAGATGCTATATTTAGGTATCTAAGTCAATCTAGGTAAAATCCAAGTCATAATTAGGATATATAAGAAGTAGAAGTTAGTTATTCCAATCATACTAATATTATTTTTATTGATCTTTTGAAGTATCCTTCTTGAAGTGAATTAAGAGGATTCTCCATCAAAGTGACGTATCATTGTAAAATATTTGCAACACATTTTCAATTATATTTTTCTATTGTGAAAATTGTTTCATTATGAGTAATATAAGAGCACACTCTTGGCATTACAAAGAAAATGAACAAGACAATTTTAATTAAATTTTGAAGGTCATATTAGGAAGTGGGTATCTCTATTTTTGGAAAATTTTGTCATAATTATTAAAGGGCTTCTCAATAAAATCTTTAAGTTTCCACAACCTAGAGTTGAGGTAAATTGGAATGGAATTCAAAGATTCATTTTAGAATTAGTGTTTCCACAAGATTTTCAACTAGGACAAAAATGAGTCATTTATTTATAGAACTAGTGTTTCCACAAGATTTTCTTCTAGGACACAAAGTGGGTCATTTATTTTATAAATCCTAAAGGGTTGAACAATGGATGTGAATCTATAACATAATATTAATTTGAAGGTATTTGGAACATTTTTAATAAATTATTACAAGATTATGTTTTCTAATTTTTTTGAAAAGATTGTAATTAAGAAATTTCTAAGAGAGTTGTCAAACAAGACATGACTTAGGCCTACATGCTTATAGTAAAATTTTAAGATTATTAAGAGGTTTTTGCATATGATTGATTGCAAAAAAAAATTTTCCTATGACAACAAGAGACAAAAATAAATATTCCAAAAATAAAAATTCCTAAAACATAAAAATATGGGAATCAATGAGACTGGTCCTAAAGATAATCAATTCACACATGAAAAATTCAAGATGTAACCTAGAAAGTTAAGAATGAACTCTTGTCAATGATCAATAAGAAAATGTAAGAGGTGCCAAAGTTAAGAGATATTAAGAAAATAGTTGAAGATATACTTTCTATCCAAGGTTGTAGAGATTCCAAGTATATGAATTTATACAATAAGAACTTATAACAAGATAATGCTTCTAAGAGAGATGTTCTAGAAAAATAGTCAACGATCCCCTTGGAATTCATGACAAGAGACTGACCACCTCCTATGGATTCTATAAGTCTAGTGGTTGTTAGGGATAACTTTAGTGGCGAATATTTGCTAATTGGTGAATTTCAATCATCGGGGATCCAAAATTTGGTGAAAAAAATTGGACTTTAGGGGTGGCCATGTCGCCCGTGCTTTATAAAAATTGGGTCCCATGCATAGGCAAATCGCCAATAGTGACATGGAATTATTTTTATTTCAGCGATGACTTCACCAATCGAATTAATTTTTCCACACAATAAATTGAATATTTTCGCCTATAATTTCCTAAGCTTGTCTTAATCGATGGTCATATTTGCCAATATGCAATCAAAATTTCAGGTAGAGTACGTGTTAAGTACATAAATTTGACATGTATCTCTATTTCAAAGACTTTCAATGAAACTTTATGGCTTTTAAAACTTTGGCCCAAAATAGATTTGACACATGTGTCTATTCCAGAGACTTTCAGGGGAATCTTTGTGTCATTTAAAACCTTGGCTTGAAATATAATTCCTACCATTGATCTCGGATCATCAAACGGTTACAAAAGTAGGGTTATCTCTTGTTAGGAGATATAAAATTAACTTAGAGTACCTTAATAAAATAATAAAAGTCATTTTAGCTTTTAGGGGTGTTGCCCCCTAAAACCCCTGCCCTGTACCGTGACAGGGAGCACCCCTGTCAAATAATGATGATTTCTAGGTATAGGTTCTTGTCGTCGTGATTTTCTTCAATAATGAAAGATTTGCCAATATTTTATAGAATTTTCATATAATTGAAAAAACATTGTGAGTACAAATAATATTTTTTCCTTTCAAATTAAAAAAATTCACCAACAATATTATTTTTTTTGACCCAAAATAATGTAGGATTCGCTAGGATTTTACACTTTTTCTAGGGAGGGGGTTTCTTAAAGTTTTCCCTAGTGGTTGTATCGGGTATTGACAGGTTGATCTTTTAGTGCAACGACATTCACAATTATAATAAGTGGTATCAAAGCTTGGTAATAGGTATGAATCCCCTCGAGTAATGATGAGGGAGAGATTGTTGGAAAAATGGTTAGTGATCCCCTCAAGATTCATGAGAAGGGTCTAACCGCTTCCTATGGATTCTATAAGTTTAGTGTTTATATTGGGCATTGACAGGTTGATCTTTTTGTGCAACAACAATCATACTTGTAACAATATGATTCTTGTGGCTTGACTTGAATCTCAAGATAAATCATCATTAGAGTAACTCTATTGGTAGGTATTTCACTCCAAAGATAGATATACAAAATTTTCATGATAGAGATCGTACAAGTTTTCTTTTCCAAACATAATAATTATTTAATCTTCATCATGCAACTTTAAGAAAAAAAGATACGATAGAATCCTTATTCTTGCATCCTAATCAATTCATTTTGTATTGTTGTCTATCTAAAGAGAAGAAAGAGAAGGAATATGTGGTACTAGCATAATGTTTTTTCTAGGAGGAACTCCTTACATGGAACCTGGTGAGAATATTGTGAATAACTACTTCAAATAACTTATAAAATTGAATAAAATAAGTACAATCAAGAATTATATTCATATATACCAAATTTTCTCTTTATGAGTGAAGAATTTGTTACAAACGAAAAATTGGGAGAATTATTCAAAAGGGATTTAGAGGACCACATCATATATGAGGTATGTATGCATTTCCCATATTCCATGTCATAGGAATTCATTAGGGAAAGGCTCATATAAGAATTTTTTTTACCTAATAAAAGGAAATGATTAGTAAAAATAAGAGAAAAAAACTCTCTACATATTCAATTGATCAATCTACTAGGTTGACTCTACAAACAAATGAAAATAAGAGATAAAATGGTTATATTTTAATTGTGAGAACCTATATAGGAAAAACCATAAATATATCAAAAATAAGTTTTTTCATATTGAAGGGCTAAGTGAGGAACAAGAAGAGAAACTAGGCTCAAAAGATGACACTGAGTTATTTGAGGAATCAACAAATAACCAACATTTTCTTATAAATGATGTTTTAGAGTTCATTCTCCACAAAATCTCAATGTGGTGGGATTCCTAAAGAAAGAGAGAGGAACACTATTGATAGATTCAAAAAGAACTCCCAAATTTTATTGCAAAAAGTCAGCTAATC
The DNA here is from genome assembly GCA_027943335.1 of Chamaecyparis obtusa. NCBI lineage: Eukaryota > Viridiplantae > Streptophyta > Pinopsida > Cupressales > Cupressaceae > Chamaecyparis > Chamaecyparis obtusa. Next base: position 157,974 of record BSBK01005170.1, read on the forward strand.
TATGTTATTTTATATATTATAGTACATATTTTTTGGTCCAAATTGTAAATAGGAGTATTGTTAGATCATGGATTTTTTTTTAGTGGCTAATAGTTGAAATTTGGGAATACAACATTGTCTAATAGTTAAACATTTAAGGAAACCTAAATCACCATATTTTTACAAAATTTTATTATATTCTTATTTAAATTTCTATAAAATTTATTTTATTGTGACTTTTAACTCAAAGAAACACCACAATATTCAATACATGATTTTATTAGATTTAATTAGCATATATAAGTTATTATAGTAATCTAATTTAATTTCCCAATAATATATCATAATTATTAGTTACTTTAGATTTATCAATCTTTAGTTTCTACCATTGATTTAAAACATAATCTAACATTAGTCATACAATCTATGAGGTGACATTCACCTACAATTTGTAATATTCACGAAGGCTGATTGTTGGTCTCAATGGATATCAATAATAAAAAAGGAATAATCTCATAGAAATCAATGAGGGTTGTTAAATTATACTTTAAATTAATGGTAGCAACTGAATATCACAGGGTTTCTCTTTAAACCAATCAATGATTTCCACCTTCAAAATTTTACTTTTCTATAAAAATTCTATATATATAGATATATAAGGATTATTCATGGCAATTAATTTATTTTCCTATTGTTTTCTAATATTTGCCAAGATTTTCCACAAAATTAATGTGATTTTAAAAAATTGCTGATAAAACTATTAATAGTTAAAACAATTGGAGAGATTCACTAGAAAAAATTAATATATTTTCCACAAAAAAAAAAAAATTCACCAAGATTTTGTATCTTTTTTTAGGATTTTCTTAATGTTATCCCTATTAGACATGTTTAAGAAATATAATAGTATTAAATTGATCATGGGAGGCAACTAGATTAAATGTCTAATGTCTATTATTTTTGCAAGCTAAAAAGATATATTGTTAGGAGTAGAGTGACTCGATGCATAAGGAACAATTGAGATAAACTTCAAATAATTATTCACGAGATTTCATTCAAAATATAGGATGGTTTAACTAAGAGGTTTCTATGCAAACTCCTAATTATATGGGAGGATTTCATCAAAAACAAAAGATTATTAATAAATAGTTTGATTTAATTGTGGCTCAATTATTTTCATTATCAACCTATCATTTGAAAGCTCCTACCTTGCTAGATCTACAAGAAATTATCGATCATCACTTAGTCCTTTTTAAGCTATGTCTAAAGGAGATTTTTCCTAAAAGACATCAAGTTTATGCTATTCAACTAGTACTAGGAACCCAACCACCCAACATCAAGACCTATAGGTAAGCATATATTTAAAATGTGAGATTGATAAAATTATTCAAGAGATGCTAGAGTCAAGTGTCATCAAGGATAGCTAGACTTTTTAATCCTCCCTAGATGATAGTGTGTAAAAAGGATGGAACTTGGGACATGTCCAAACTATTGAGGGCTCAAACATCATTAAGGATACACTTCTAATTCCAATTAGAAATGATTTACTAAATGAATGGGATGAAGGTATATTTTTTGCACTACTTGATCCATTAATGGCCAAATTCAAACAAAGGAAGAATCACCTTGTATCAAAATTTAATTCTTCAAGCAAGCATAAGGAAGTTGAGGACTATGATAATCGTCAAGTATCTTATTTAATAAAAGGGTTTTCTAATTAAAGATGCCACACGAGAAGTAAAAGAAGAAAAAACAACAACAAAATGAAGTGATGAACTAGAGAACAATATGAAGAAGATAATGATGACAATGATTTTATGTAAAAGAATCCATACTTTTTGACTACGGTAAAAATAGGTTTTTAAGGGACCTGAAACCCTTTTAACAGAAAGAGAGCATTAAAGAGTATCAATACGCACAGACTAGAGTTTAGAGGCAATACATGCCCAACAAACAAAATGATACCCTTAAGATAAATAGAGAAAAAGGTAGCCTAAAACCAACAAAAAGATAGCAACAAACTAAACAGTAAACAACAAGGAAAACAAAAAGCACACTAAGATGGGTCCGCAAAAGAATCCATAGGTAATCAGCATTGAAGATCACTTTGTTTTGAAAAGAGGGGGCATATGCCCTTAATCCTATAGTGCATATAATATTTTGAGTACTTGGTTTGTGACTACCTTGAATATTAATTAAGTTATATATATATATATATATATATATATATATATATATATATATATATATATATATATATATATATATATATATATATATATATATATATTTTCTTATTTAGATAATTAGACCATCTTAGATATTGTATTTAGGTATTTAAATTAGCCTTGGTCATATAAAAACATAATAAATAGAATACACATAGACAGTAGAACTTACTTATAATCAATATATTGAATATTATATTCATATTAAATATATTCCATCAAAATAACATATTAGTATTAAATATTTGTAATATATTTGTAATTGTATTTTTAAAAAAAAAATTATTTCATTCTAAACGAAAACTAAGCTTAAATTTATAAATGCACATAATCCCATCAAATAATCTGCATAAATGCGCATAACCCATCAAATAATCTCCATAAGGCAAGCAAATACCGTTCCGTCGATAGGGTTTGTCCATTAGACGATGGATTTCGATGATGTTTAACAGAAATATTAATTTAAGATATAGTGGCTTGCACTGTTAAAGTAAAATAAAATTAATGATGTTTAACAGAAATGTCAATTTAAGATATAAAAGACAACCAGAACATGTTAGATTGGCAATGAGAAGACAAACAGAAATCTACAATTCAACGTTAGAATATATCTATACCATCAAAACACGTTAAAATGCTTAAATAAACGACGAGTATAACAGCTACCATCGATAATTCCCCTTCAAAATGGCCTGCACGAAGCATGCAAGTCGCATCTCACGAAGCATCACCCTTTCAGGTGACAATAACTTGCAATATATCTGGATTTGTAAATTTGAAAGGCGATATAAATCAGAATTTTTTTTCATGTACGACTGAACAAAAACATTCATTATCAATAGCATATATTCTCAGATTTATTCTGATCCACACAATCAAGAAAATTCAGCTTACATCTCTCGGACATAATCGAGACCAAGGTGGTCAAATTTGGTGAGAGAATACGTTTTCAAACATTTGTATTGTAGCTTGGCCGCTGGCGGTGAACCCACGGACAAGCCATCCAAAAAAAGGCCGGCCTCACCATTGAACTCCTCGCAATTTTCTGCAACGTAACCTCTGAATACACTCCTTTAAATACACTCCTCGTTACACCTTCTCCTCACACACAAACGGTCAGAATTCCTTCTTTCTGCAGTATTTATTTTCTGAAAGAGATGGAATGCAATGGAGCATGTTTGATGGCGATTTTAGTAGTACTCACTAGTGTTGGCGTAATCTACGCATCGGATCCTGATATTCTCACTGATTTCGTTGTTCCAGCGGACCAGAACCCACTTAACTTGACTGGCGATTTCTTCACTTTCAAGGGATTTCGAGCATTGAGTAACACCAACAACGACGGGGAAGACGGAATTTAAAGTGACAAAGGCAACGATGAAAGAATTTCCGGCGCTGAATGGGCTGAGCGTGTCAATGGCGGTGCTGCAGTTTCCGGTGGGCGGAGTGAACCCTCTTCACACTCATCCCCGCGCTTTTGAACTTCTCCTTCTTGTGGACGGAACTCTCCAAGTTGGAATTGTGGACACCACTGGAAAACTCTTCACACAGACCCTCACTACAGGAGATTTGTTTGTGTTTCCCAAGGGACTCGTCCATTACCAGATGAATACTGATCCTGCGTACGAGGCCATGGCTATTTCTGGCTTTGGAAGCGCCAGTGCAGGCACTGTTTCGGTCCCTTCTACTCTCTTCACAAGCGGTATCCCCGATGATGTTCTTGCCAAATCATTCAAGACAGATGCTAAGACTATCGAGCTACTCAAGGCTGGCCTTAAAAGTGCATGAGAACATGGTTTCTTCCACCATTAATCATGCTTGACTGCCATAGACTAATGTTTTCTCTTTGATTTCCTCTTTCTTAGGTTGGAATATGTTTTTCAGTTTGTTTGCTTTCTTTTGTGCTTGTCACCACAATAAATGCCTTCATCTCTCTTTACTTAAAGGTGAAAATAGAAGCAAGGCAAGAAACTTGTCATCTAACCTCCATTGCGCAATGGTCGTGGTCTCCATCTAACCTTCATACACCTATTATTTGAAGCATAGTAAAGAAAGCATAATGAGAAGTGTTAGTCTTGTTTTTATTTGATTTCTGTGTCAAATTGGCAATGGTCATCATGTTGAATGTATTGTGGTAATAGATTTGATCCAAGCATATTTAAACACTTCAAGAGTCAAATTATCTATCAAAATTGAAGGTGTCTATTTATTTATGGTTTTGTAAAAAGTCAATGTCACACATTTGCTATGCACAACTTGACTTTAGGATTTGATCAAGATGGAAGAAAATTGAATACATTGTAATTCGAGAGATTTTAATTTTTCAAGTTTTTTTTGAAAAAAAAGCAGCAAAAAGGTGTTGGCCCGTGGAACATACATAGGCTAACTAAGAGAATTAACAGAATATTAATCCATCTTAGAAAGAAGCAGTAGTAGTAGATAAACACACATAGCATCTACCTCTATAAAAAATATAAAAGCAAAATTCAACCCAGCACAGCCGTTGAGTAGCAAACAACCATGAAATAGAATTGGTAAAATTCAGCATAAAAAGGAACATATGCCACGCAGGGCTAAAAACAATACTTAAAGTTTTAGACATACAGAAATTAACAAAGCCCACCTAACAAAAAGGCCTAAAGTCAGCCCCAACATTCGCAGTCCCATACCCATCCAGCGACAAAGTCATTTCCCGTCCCATAAGCACTTTAACAACAACAAATCAGCCAAGTCTTCATTCATAAATTTGAAAAGTTCATGGTTTCCTTCCACAAACAAGCCTTCTCATTGAGAAGGCAGAGCATGGTAGCAGCCACATGCATCACCTTGAGGGAAAATTTGCTGACATCCGCCAGTCTTTTATTGGTGCTATCAAGGTCCCAGGTGAGTTTTGCCATAGTGTTCTCCAGGGACACAAATTGGTATTTAATTCTTCCCACCAGACCACTACCTATAGTATCTTTACCAGTAATGGGGTCCTTCTCTAGCTTGTCCTCCTCAACCATGGTAGTTTGGATGTCCTTCTCCACCTTATTCTCCACCTGATCAGAACCATTATTTGAGCCTTCTCTACTAGGAGAGCCCACATAGGTATCCTCTTGGCTCATCAACTCTTTGATAGATTTTTTTCCTTGCTCTTTGGCAAGACAAGAGGAGCGGTAGGTAGAGCTGGGCTAGGGATAAGTATTTAGAGGGCAATCGAGGTTAATGATGATTTTCTTTCATTTTTTCAGAGGGGGATTAGATCATTCTTCAGGGATCAGGATATGTTTGAGGTCAGTCCGTGAAAGAGGGGTGGGTTGGGTTTTGAAGGATTTAGGGCTAGCAATAGGGGTAGAGCAGCCTTTAGACTCAAAGGGCGTGGGAAGGCCCTAGTTAAGAGAGACCGAAGGTGACATACATTGTTGGATAGAGTGGGTAACTTGCACAGTAGGGGGCAGAGGGCACGATGGATATTATACAATATGAGGATTAGGCCCTGATGGAGGTAGACAAGCTTCTTTCCAAGAGAAATAGCCCCATTAACATCATTCACATTGGATTCCAAGAAGTGTAACAAGAAAAAAGGTAAGGAAATCAAAATCTTATGTCGAAAATGATTTAAAAATGGAAGATGGTAGTTGTAGAAAGTACCATACTGACCCTCCAGGGTGAAATACTTGATGACCAACTTGCACATTTTAGGCTAGAATTTCGGGAGGTCAAAAATACTGTAGTCCCCATTTTTAGAAACTGTGGTATCTTCATTCTTAAAAAATTGAATGAACTCAGTTTTTGCTTTGGCTTTTGCAGTTTTCTTCCACTTTCTACCAATAGTCGACATTCCAGTAGCTTGGCCAATGACCTCCTCATTTATCTCAAAGGTGATACTATTAATGGTAATTTTCCTTTCATTCTATGTTTTCAAACTACCTGGAGATCATTTCATCATGACTAGTGAGATTTTCCATAAAAGGAAGAATACCTCCCTCTTTATAGAGATACATAACCATGGGGTCTGAGGAGAACTCTTCCTCAATCTTGTCCAATTCAATCCTCTTCCTGTCACCTCCCATCTTTATCTCTAGAAGCTAGTCACTCAAAAGCCCACAAAACACATGAATAGAGTAGCAGTCACCCTTAAGACCAGAATGGTGACCCACAAAACCACTTGCACCAGACTTAGAGCCCAAATTTTTCACAAGGCAGAAGTTGGGAATGGTGAATTGATAACCGAAGAAAGGAATTAAGGTCTTGTCATGTTGCGTGCCATAATTAGGGTGATAATTACCTTGAAGCTCATGAAACCTTGCCAATAAGGCCACTATGGTTAACAAGTGGGGATGGCACTTTAAAATGTAATTGGCATCAATTAAATCCGCTCCAAATCTCCTATAATCCTCCCTAGATTGTAATTTTTTTAGAAACCATTTAAAATAATGATGGTCCATAAAAGGTAACCTTGTGTCGATATGCCACATCAAACCCCTATTACAGCTAATGGGCCCTTCAAAATACACCATGTGGCACTTGAAAGTAGTCCAAGTAGAAGTGGTCAAAATGTGATAGCGCCCGACCCCACTTGTAGGAACCCAAACCAAGGTCCAAGATTTAAACTTCATGGAACCCACATTCACCGTCACTCATTTCCCACCTAAGAAGGTCTTAATTAATCTGGGGCAATTGACTAACCGCTCTCCAACATCAAAGCCTATTGAGATGCAGACCGGTAGTAGCCATGGCATCAGCCACATAGTTTCCTTCTCTGTAGGTGTGCATGATGGTAGACCTGTGAGTGTGCTCCATTAAACCATGAACATCAGATAAAATACTGTCAACTTTCCAACCAACACTAGAGTTTCCCTGAATAGCATCAATGATAACTTTGGAATCCCCTTCAATAGCAATGCTAGTACATCCCATAGTAATGACAATATTTAGGCCCCAAAGGAGAGCCATACCCTCAGCCTGATTGACAATATGATTCAGAAGTGGACCAACATAGGCAGCCACCAATCGCCCCCTGTGATCACGAATGATGCCACCACCAGCTTGGAGATAATTACAAACCGAGCCATCAAAATTGAGTTTGTGCCAAGTAGCCTGGAGAGGAGTCGAGACATTAGCTTTATGAGTTGTGAGCTTGGTGTTGTCAAAATTAGCTAATCCCTTATCAATACCCCAAATCTTGGCAATTTCATGATCCCAATTAGAAGGGGGGAGACTAGGGGTCTTCCAATCAGAGACAACAAGACTGTCCTATAACAGTTTGAGACCCAGATGGAACACCTTAGTAGCATTAAGCTCAGTCTCCCTGAAGATCCTATTATTACGCTCCTTCTAGAGGATCCAATAGAAGATAGGAAGGGCCTAATTCCAAAGGAGTTTTATTAGGGGGTGGTGGGAAGATCAAAGCCATTCGTGAAACCAATCATGGATATCCATGTTAGGAACCCACAAAATGCAAAGCCGGGTTAGGATCTGCTATCAGATCTCAGTGGCAAAATCACAGTAGGAAGATGTGATTTGTATTTTCCTCCCCATTTTTTCATAAATAACATGTATTAGCAAGGCTAAATCCCCTTTTCGTCAGATTGTCAAGAGTGAGAATTTTTCTGTGGAGCATTGTCCACCAAAAAAGTTTTACTTTGGGGTGACCCCACAATAGTGGGTTACACTTTTTTAGACATGCTGATTTTTGCTGAAATAACATATTTTTAATAAAATATGATTATTTAAGCCTTGAGAGGTTCCATTTGAAGGAATTAATCACAAATAGATATCTCAAAGCCTCTTAGATAAAAAAAACATTGATATAACATCGATACTTCTCATTCATACCTACAATGGAGTCTCCTTCGCACCTATTAAAATGTTGACAAAAAATCACTTTAACTTTATCTTTTGGTAGATCAAATGAATCCATTTGACAAACCTATCTATGTAGTAAGGTACTACTGAGAAAAATATTTCCAATGATTATAATGTTAATATATATTAAGTTTATTATGACTTTGTATTTTTAGTTTTACTAAACATAGATATTTCACCGTATGTCTACCTCTATGTTTGACACTTATGGAGAAATAGTAAATGAGAGAAAAAAATTCTAAAAAATATATATGCCCTAGGTATTTAAGTTCTCTTTCTATAAAAAACAATAAAAAATGAAATTGGACAAATACATGACAAGTTATAAGCTATGTAGTTAAGGTATGTCAAAATTACAGTTTAGTAAACTTCAAACATTAATAAAATATGAAATAATCATGATAATGTAATAAAATCAATTGCATGCTCTCTATATGGTTGTTACAAAACTAAATTCTAAAGAATCACATTGATATCTATTTTAGAAAAAAAGTTTTTCTCTATGAAAATAATGCAACTCTTTGAAAATGACGTTTTCAGAAACATACTATTTTTTTGGGAGAAAGAAAAACCATTCAAATCAATTCAAAAATAAAAATAAAAAACATATTTAGAATCTAGATAGAAAATCTTAAAAGACTCTAATTTAATTCATCTTTTGATTTCAAATGGTTTAACGACAATATGCATCTGAATCTGAATTTTTTTTTTAAATGTAGAGTTCAGTGTCCATTTAGGCAAAAAAGTGTAACCTACTATTGTGGGTTGACCCTTTTGGGGATCAATTGGGGCTGCCACACTTTCTTCCAGCACATCATGTTAGCAATTTCCATGATCAGCAGATTGTAAGCCATTTTAACGGTGAAGCCTCCATTTTGGGTGTGTCGCCATAGAAGTCTATTTGGCCAATCCATCAGGGAAATGCGAATAGAATGAAGTAATTCATTGAGTTTAGTAGAAAGGTTGGCAAGATCCAGTCTATCCCTTAGGATAGGGGTAAGATCAATCCACCTGCTGTTGGTGATGAAGTTTGAGATTAGGATGCCAACTTCAAGAGTGAGGATGTTCCTTAGTTAGGAGAAGCGAGAGGAAGCTAGAGTAATATCTGGTAGGCAAGGATCCTCTCAAAACCAGATGTCCCTGCCATTGCCCAATTTCCAAATGGCCCCTTTCTCCAAACTACTTCTGCTCTTGAGAATGTTGTTCCATATTTTGGATCCTCTTGGGTGGCCTTGTTCCATGAAGAGTTTACAGAATCATCCACCATCGAATTACTTGGCATCCATAATTTTGCACCAGTCAAGTGATCCCTGGACCATAGTCCAAGCTGATGGGTGTGCAAATTGCTTTTGTTTTTGTATATTCTTTACAACTTTTGCCTTGTCTTAAGCCTATCTAAACCCTTGTTTTGCCATTAATTATTAAGGAATATCATGCATTTAATAAAGTCTTAAGGTTTGAAATATTTCTTCAAAGAGTGGATGTTTAATGCATAAATATTGATACATTTTGATTCATTCTGCTACAGGAACTAAGGATGCGTAAGTGTGGAGCCAGCTGTTTGATCGAAGGAGCAGTTTGGAAGCTATAGTTTTGTTATATTATTTTAGGCAAATAGTTTTGAATGGCTAAACAGATCAGTTTTGGCCGTATGTTATTTTAGCCAAGTTGTTTTGTAACCAAATGAAATCTGGATCTATCTATGTTTAGGATGAAGGGCTTCGGCCATTATAGTTTAGATATTAGTCAGTTAGATATTCTGAACCTATATAAGAAAGTGTTAAAATCATAAAGATAGAGTGTGTGTGGATGTGCGATATATAAAAGCTAAGTTAAAATTATCTCTTTGAGTTTTTGGCATTGGAAATGTGGAATCTCTGTAGCAGCATGTGTTAATTTAGTTCTCACCACGTGAACCAGAGGAAGGGCCCCCTCTCGGGAAACTTGGTGAGATCAATCTAGTTTTAGATGTTTATTTTATAGTTACTGTATAATTTCTTCCATTAAATTTTGAATGTGTGAATAATAATTAGTGTGACTGTTGTGTGTATGAAATCAGATTATTACTTTGTTATTAAGGTTTAAATGCGGGACTTCATTGTTTATTATCTCCTTACTCTATTCCATTCATTCATTATATTGTACATCATTATCATTTGTACACCATTCTCGATTACCATAATTCCATAATAAATCCTTAGCCACATTACATACCAAATAATTTCCTGTCGTGAATTCTTAGTCCACCTCACGTAACTACCAAGCTCCTGTTACAACTCTTCGTACCTCCTATCACAAATTACTCTATTTCACAAGAGTTCCTACCACAAACTAATTCTTATCACTTTTCATTCTGCATTACTGAAGTCCCGATTCTTGAGTTAGTGTTATTATTTAATTACATCCCTTAAGGAATTTAAATGATTAAAATAGATGTTTGATTATTTAGTTATAGATAAGATTAATGATGTTTGCCTAGAATAAAACCTTCATTACATATAGATTATGCTTTCATTTGATGTGTGGTTTTACACATAGTATTCATCCATATAGTATTCATTCATATACATTTGATTTGTATAATTCTAATTTAGATATTTTCTTTAAATTGCATCTCATCCCCACTTAACTCGTTATCTTCATCCCTTCAGTAAATTGCCCCAATATCTTTCAATAGTCTATGACCCTAGATTGACATTCAATAGGAGTAAACTGAACGTCCAAAGCAAGACCAAATCTTAAGTTAATTTGAAACACAGTTTTATCCAACATTTTTGGTGCCATTGCCGGGGAAAGATATTAAAGGCATGAAGTCATAGCAAGTTAAGTTAGGAACAGTGTGCCCTTGAGAAGTCTTGAGCAATTGTCGACCTTGCTTAGGATAGTACCTTTGGTTTGCACTGCAGTAAATCATTTAAGTGCATGAATAGACCTAGAGATAGTCAAGGCAAGTTTGTTAAGAAAGAATTAGTAGGTAGTTTAAAAATTCAAAAACCACAAAAAGAGAAGAGGTCATTGAATAACAAACCCAAACTAAATGAGGAGGCAAATTCACAGCCACCTTCACAGTCTGACTTCCCTCCTACATCCTCTAAAATCTTTCAACAATTCAAAGACTCATATGATATTAGGTGTAGTAAATCTCAGGATTTACCGGAGAAACCTTTTACAACATATTACACACCTTGGGCAACACAAGTTTTAGGGGAAATCATGGGTGATAATGCAGGAAATGTGGGGGAAGGAAATAATGTTGGTAATGCCATTATCCAACACAATACGACCTTTGAATTTCCCATTCGACCTCCTGAGGATAATGCCCCTATGAAAAATATCCCTCACTCAGCACTTCCTATATTTAGAGGGTCAACCTCTGAGGATCCTGATATGTTCCTATTTGAATTTAATGTCCTTTGTAATAGCTATGATTACCAAAATGATGCACAAAAATTAAAGCTATTCCCAGCCACATTGAAAGATGCTGCATTACGATGGTTTATGAGTCTTAGGGACATTAGAACATGGGATCAAATGAAAGAAGCTTTCCTAGAAAAATACTAGGAGTATTGTAAGACTAAGGAATTATGGGATGAAATCTTTCACATGACTCAATGGGAAGATGAGTCAGTTGAAGATTTCCTAGAGCGTTTTGCCTTTAGTTTACAACGCTCAAGATGCCCTGATTTAACTATAGACACTATCAAAATGCTCTTTCTAAGAGGGATTTGTGATGAAACCATGGATGCATTAAATTTGATTGGTAAAGGTGATATTTCTAAATTATCTTTTGATGATATCTGTGACATATGCAGGAATTATTCCGATCTCATAGATCTATTCAAGGACATACAAGTAAGTTTTCTACTATGGGCAATACATCAGGTGTTTCGAAATGTGAACTTGGTAATTTACTTGATGATCTTAAAACTGATTTATTAAATCACATGGGCAAGAAAATTGACACTTTGTATACTCGCGGGAAACAAGAAGAAGCTGAAAAGGCCTTGGCAGTATACTGGCCAACTTGTCATAAGAAGCATGGACCAGAAGATTGCCCTTATAATCGGACTCCTGTCACATCCCTTGAGGAAGCTAGCAAGACTTCAACACTACTCCCATTTCCTAAAGGGATTATTCCTATGGAGTACACCAAAGAACCAGTATATTATATGGCTCCACGATGCCCGTTTCCACCTAAAGGGTTTTCTAATGAACATTTTACTGGACCATTTCAGCAATTTTCTAACCAAAGTCCATGGTATGGTGGTTGGCAACAACCTCAGCCCTATCCTCAATGGCCCCAAACTTCTCAACCTAGTACACAACCGTGGCATCAAGCATGGAGACCACATGCGCCACAATTTTTGTATCCACCTCCACAACCTTATACACCACCTTATTTTCCACAATAGTCCTTTCCACCACCACCAATGATAAGTCCCTATCAACAACCTCAAAAATTTCTTCCTCCAATACCTTCATCTTCTTCAAGTCCACCTTTAAATCCACCAAAACTACCTAGACCCACATCCATGCCAACTCAACCGAATCCAAATCCTAACAATAAACCTCCTCAGCCTGTATATAATAATGAGGTGGTAAATTACCCTACTTATCCAATCAATGCAGTCGAACTGGAAGGAGTTTAGTTAAGGTCAGGAAAGGCTCTCCAAGGGCCAACTATCACATAAATTGAAGAAGAAGATAAGGAGGACATTCCAAAGCAACCTCCCTTTCCTCCGCCTTTTCCTGAGCGCTTGCTTTCTAAACCTGTACCAAAGGAACATATACAAACTGAGTTTGATTTTATGAATGAACTTAGGAATGTTAACATCAAAATTTCTCTTTTACAGGCTCTTAAGGATATTCTAGTATATAATAAAATAGTATGTGAGTTATGCACCTGGTGACAGAGGAAGAAGGAAGATCCAAAGACTATTCAAGTTATTGGACAATTAGCTAAATTGATGTTGGGGAATATAACCATTCCAAAATATGCAAATCTTGGTAGCCCTGTTATACAGGTAAGTATCAGTACAATTGTTATTCCTAACACACTTGTAGATCTAGGTGCTGTTATAAATTTGATGACCAATGAAACAAAAATCAAATTATCTTTGGATGCACTTAGACCTACTCCTACAGTGCTTTAGATGGCTGATCGATCCTTAGTTAAACTAGAGGGGGTTATAGAAGATGTTGTTCTTTCCATTGATAGTTGGGATTATCCAACCAATTTTATGATTTTGCAACCAAAAGCTAAGTTGGGGGGATATCCTTTAATTCTAGGGAGACCCTGGTTAGTAGCTGCCAATGCCCACATCAATTTTCGGTCAGGTAATATGGTTATTTCCAATGGAGAGAAAACAAAACAATTGACCTTATATCCCCCTGCTCACCCCTTGTTGGACACAAAAGATCCTGCATGGATTGATAGTGATCTAGAAGATTCAATACCAATCCTTGCCATCAAGCAATTCCATCACCTTGAGGAGCCTACCGAGGACACCATTTTTCTGAACTTTCTTCAGAATAGGTATGAGTCCAATGATATCTTAGAAACTATGGTTTTTCCTTCTCATACAACTATTGATTGTCCTTTTGGGAATTTTCCCCTTATTAGCAATCCTCAATCTATCAAACACTTTTTCATTTTACACCAGCTTTTGCCACATCAATGTTTGTATAGTCCATTATTATCTTTAGATAAACTAGGAACATCAACAGAACTCATTCTTAATACTCCTACACCTTCAGAACCTATGGAGATTTTACCAGGACGTACCCTCAATATTAATCCACAGTTAACACCAACTCAAGTCAAAGATCTCATAGGTGTGCTCAAAGCACATAAAGATGCATTTGCATGGGAGTATCAAGATATGCGAGGTATTCATCCAAAAACTTGTATGAACCACATTTACATTGAAGAAGGAAGTCACCCCGTTCGACAACCACAACAAAGACTTAATCCTGCTTTACGTGACATAGTTAAGGAAGAGCTTTAGAAATTATTGAATGTTGGTCTTATATATCCTATCTCAGATAGCAGGTGGGTATCTCCTTTGGTTGTTGTTCGAAAGAAAAATGGTAAGTGGCATATTTGTGTTGATTATAGAGCTTTAAATAAAGCTACTAAGAAGGATCACTTTCCATTACCCTTTATTGATCAAGTTTTGGATACTTTTGCAAGGAAATGATTCTTCTCTTTCTTGGATGGATTTAGTGGGTATAATCAAATCCGCATTGCCCCGGAAGATCAGGATAAGACCACTTTCACTTTTCCATGGGGAACTTTTGCATACAATGTTCTTCCTTTTGGATTATGTAATGCCCCTGCTACATTTCAATAGGCAGTATTAAGCATCTTTGCTGATCTAGTTAATGATTGTGTAGAAGTTTAAATGGATGATTTTACTATTCATGGGAATACTTTTGAAGAAGCCAAAGATAACTTGGAGAAAGTACTTAAAAGATGTATTGACACCAACTTATCACTAAGCCATGAGAAGTGTCATATGTTAATGACTGAAGGAATTGTCTTAGGTCACCTTATCTCCTCAAAAGGTATCCAAGTCGATCCCAAAAAGGTCCAAATAATCCAAGACCTCCCTATACCTTCAACTTAGAAAGATGTTAGGAGTTTCCTTGGTCATGCTGGATATTACATGAGATTTATTGAAAACTTGAGTAAGATTGCTTCTCCTTTATTTGCTTTGTTAGGCAAAGATGTTCTTGTCACTTGGACTCCTGAGTGTCAAGAAGCTTTCGAGACTATTAAGAACAAACTTGTGACTACTCCTATCCTTAGAGGCCCTAATTGGGAATTACCATTCCATATTCATACTGATGCTTCTAATTTTTCAATGGAAGCAGTAATCGGACAAAAGGAAGACAACCTATTCTATTCCATTTACTACGTTAGCAAGAACTTCATTGGTGCGGAGGTAAACTATAGAGTAACTAAAAAAGAATTTTTAGCTGTTGTTTATGCTATTATTAAATTTCAGCATTATATTACTGGTTATAAAGTGTTTGTTCATACTGATCATTCAACAATTTGATTTCTTATGAATAAACCCGTGGTAACTGGTAGAGTTATTAGATGGTTACTTTTATTACAAGAATTTGATGTCACTATACTTGATAAGCCTGGTTGAGAAAATGTGGTTGTAGATTTCTTGTCTCAGTTACAGCAATCAGATGGTGAATCTATTCCTATTGATGATATGTTTCCTGATGAACACCTCTTTTCCATTTCCACCAAGAGTCTATGGTATGTCGACATTGCCAACTATTTGGTTACATGCAAGTTTCCAACACACTTTTCTCCTCAAGAACATCAGAAGTTGGTCAGCCTGAGTGGACAGTATACATGGATCAATGGTCTTCTCTTTCGTACTAGCATTGATAACATTATGCGTCAGTGTGTCCCTGAAGAGGATGTCTTTGATATTCTACATGCCTGCCATACTGAACCTTGTGGAGGACACTTTGCTGCTCAAC
The DNA here is from genome assembly GCA_027943335.1 of Chamaecyparis obtusa. Classification (NCBI taxonomy): domain Eukaryota; kingdom Viridiplantae; phylum Streptophyta; class Pinopsida; order Cupressales; family Cupressaceae; genus Chamaecyparis; species Chamaecyparis obtusa. The sequence goes on from BSBK01005170.1 coordinate 173,534, forward strand.
GGACTACTCAAAAGATTCTTACTCCAGGATATTACTAGCCTACACTTCATAAAGATTGTAGGCATTATGTTCATCATTGTGATCAATGCCCGAATGGGTCATCCTACTCGTTCTGATGAAATGCCACTCCATCCTCAACTCTCTATTGAACCTTTTGAGAAGTGGGGTCTTGACTTTGTGAGCCCTATCAATCCACCTTCTAATAACAAAGAATACATTCTTGTTTGTACTGATTATGTTACCAAGTGGGTTGAAGTGGTTGCCCTCAAGTATGCCTGTGATACCAAAGTTGCTGCCTTCTTGTACTCTGAGATTTTTACCCGCTATGGTGTACCACAGGAGATTACTATGGATCAAGGACCTCAGTTCACTTCAGATCTCATTGCTGCATTAGTCAAAGAGTATGAAATCTATCACCAAAAATCATCACCCTATCACCCTCAAGAAAATGGATAGGTAGAGGTCACTAATTGGGAACTGGAGAATATTCTTACCAAGACTGTTGCTCTTCATAAGTGTGATTGGGCCACATGGCTTCCTGAAGCTGTGTGGGCCTATCGTACAATGTGGAAGACTACCACTGGTCTGACCCCTTATGAGATGGTCTATGGTAAGAGGGTTGTTCTTCCTATTGAGTTCGAGATCAAGACTCTTCGAACTGCACTTCAACTCAGTTTGAGTCTCTCTGATGCTCAGTGGGAATGCCTAACACAACTCCACTCCTTGGATGAACTCCATCAGGATGCACTCCTCCATACCGAACTTGTCCAAAATCAATGAGCACTTTGGCACGATAAACATATTCATCAACGTTCTTTTCAGCCAGGTGATTGGGCACTTTTGTATGATTCTTGGTTTCAAGATTTCAAATGTAAATTCCATACTCATTGGCTAGGTCCCTATGAAATTGCCCATGTCTTTGATAATGGTGTTGTACAACTTTGCACTATGGATTCAGAGTGTCACACACTTCTTGTTAATGGGCATCGACTCAAATTATACCGGAGGCCTTTGTCAAAGGAGGCATTCTCTCTTGCTGTCGCCAAGGAACTCACCATGGTTTCCCTTGGTTTCCTTCAGCGTTACTAGAATATATATATTCTCTTAAAAAAAAAAAGGAAAAAAAAGGAAAAAAAAAAAAAGAAGAACAAGATCCAACAATGAAAACCAGTCTCTAGCATTGTTGGCCAACTACTGGTTGAAAACTGGGTAATCCAGCGATCTGTAGTTGTCAGACTCTTTGGTAGTGAAAACTGGTTCACCAGCGCTTCCAGGTGACACTTGATTAAAAACTAATTTTTTGGTAGTCTTGTGTTGTACATAAATAAATTTTTTTAAAAAATATAAAAAATATAAAAAATAAATAACAATAAAAATCTGCTGGTTGCGACAGGAGGTTTCGTTGTTCCTATCACCCTTCACCACCATCTATCACTCCTCTCAGCTGGATGCGATAGGAGGTTTCTTTGATCCTGTCACTCGGAGTTCTTCGATGGCCTACACTGCCATGTGTCTCTCCATTCTGGTGGCCATTTTCTTGCGAATCTTTTTACAGTGGATTTTCCTTCCTCCTCACGTGCCTGCTATCTTTTTCCTTATGGTGGTGGCTTTGTCCTTTCCTTGCTGAGATGATCTCCTTGGATCTACTGATGACTTCACCTCGGCTTCCTCACTGTCACCATGTCAGAAAGTATTTTCTCACCTTATGCTTTATTTTATGTATTTTATTTTCTTAATGATTACTTGGCATGACTAGGATGGATCAGCCACTAAAGCTGGTGGGGTTATGTACCATGTCATCATCTTCACATATGCCCTTATTGAGTCATCATTTCCATGCCATTTATTACACGCTCCTTTCTATTATTTGTAATTCTGCACCAGGTCATGTCTACACAAGCCTTTTGTCCTTAACAATTAATTAAACCTACCTTGCCATTATTACTACTTTTTGGTATCGTCCTCATTCCCTTGTTGCTAAATCTGTTTCATACTTCTGGTCACTTTCATTTTCACCATTGCTTTTGTCTCATTTTCCACTGTGATAAACCTTTCAAATTCTGTCACTTGTCATGGGGGGAAAACATCTTCTCTTTGAACCAGAATCTTTGGATAAGTTGTATGCTGATGAGGAAGCCTTGAAAATTTTTACTTATGTTGGATGGACAAATTTCTTCAAATGCTTGTGTGGATTTGATGTGATCATAGCTGTAGAATTTGCCTCAGGATTTCAGGGAACTCATGCTATTATTCGGGGATTACAGTTTCCTGTGAATTTAGGGACAATTGCAAAAGTCACCGGTCTACCCCAAATTGGTGACCTTTTCTTTCCTACTTCATCATCCAGGGTTACAGATTTAAAGCTTCACAAAAAGTAGTTTCTATAGAGAGGAGAATCAGTTGAGAACGTCCAGGGGCAAGGGGTAGTGCGAAAATCACTTCCGGAGCCATGGGATGTTGTTGCAAAATTTTTAATTCATTACATAACCTGTGGAGGATGTTTCAAGTATGTATTTGCCCACCATTTCCGCTTAATGTTACATTTGTGATATGGTGTTCTTGTTAATTTGCCATATTACCTATTTTGTTCCCTGAAACGGTCCTGTGACTAGTACAATCAGGGACATGCTGATTCCTTGGCCCACCATGGATTAATTAAGCTCATTGTTAACCATAACCTTCACCTGGCTCAACCAGCTTTCAAATGGGATGCATTTGTGAATCAGACTCCTATAGAAAATCCTCAATCTCCTACCGCTGACAATACCCTGAAGCCGGTTCTTCCAAAAAGTGGCATTTGAAACCCTCAAGCCTACCAAAAGAAAAATCCTTAAAGCCTAAAAGAAAAGCGGACAGTGAAACCCCAAAACTTAGCCCTCATCCCATGATTACTCGACAGAAGCAACATACCCCGGATAAGTTGCAAGGGTTAGTTGAAACAATAGAATCCGCAGGTGATATGAAAATTTTGGGTACAAAAGAACCCCAGACAAAGAAAACCTAGTTTTTAAGAAGGATGAGAAGCTAGTAGCGTTAGAATAAAAAGCAAAAATAGCAACAAGAAGACTTTACCCTTGAGAAACCAATTTCCAAAGAAAAGGAACCACCTAAACAACAAAAAGAAGAAATTGAACACCATGATACCAAATTTAGTGAAGAATTTGGTGAAGAAATTGGGGAGGACACTAATGTTGAGATTAATGAAGAAGAGGGCACTATGGAATATCAGCAGGAGAATCTTGAAACTACAAAATTATAGGAAGATGTCCATGAAGAACATGTTCAACAAGAAGAGACCATAATGTAGGAACACTCCAATACCGATACTGATATGGTCCTTTATCAGGGTATAAATATCGAGCATCCTCTTCATGAAACTGCCCTCGCAATGGTTAATATCAGTAAAGATAAACTCCCCGTCGCTCTTACAGTTCAAAATGACCCTAATCCAATTGCTACAGGAATAGGTGGAATTCATGAAGTTCCTGATGCTAAGTAGGGTTTGCCACTCTTTTCTAATGCACAATTATGGTAGATGGTCACTCAACTTCAACAGTCTAATCAATAGATACAATTGCAGCTGCAGGCACTCACTTCTTAGGAAAAAGGAACCATTGGTATAACCATAGTTGAAGGAGATACAGAGATATTAAATGTGAAGCCTATTGCATCTAGCCAAACACCTCATTTGCATGAGGACATGCAAAACCTTTAAGCTGGGGGGAATGATGGGTGTGCAAATTGCTTTTGTTTTTGTATATTCTTTACAACTTTTGCCTTGTCTGAAGCCTATCTAAACCCTTGTTTTGCCATTAATTATTAAGAAATATCATGCATTTAATAAAGTCTTAAGGTTTGAAATATTTCTTGAAAGAGTGGATGTTTAATGTATAAATATTGATACATTTTGATTAATTCTGCTACAGGAACTAAGGAAGCGTAAGTGTGGAGCCAGCTGTTTGATCGAAGGAGCAGTTTGGAAGCTGTAGTTTTGTTATATTAGTTTAGGCAAATAGTTTTGAATGGCTAAATAGATCAGTTTTGGCCGTATGTTATTTTAGCCAAGTTGTTTTGTAACCAAATGAAATCTGGATCTATCTATGTTTAGGATGAAGGCCTTTGGCCATTATAGTTTAGATATTAGTTAGTTAGATATTCTGAACCTATATAAGCAAGTGTTAAAATCACAAAGACAGTGTGTGTGTGGATGTGCAATATATAAAAGCTCTGTTTAAATTATCTCTCTAAGTTTTTGGCATTGGAAACATGGAATCTCTGTAGCAGTGTGTGTTAATTTAGTTCTCACCACGCGAACCAAAGGAAGGGCCCCCTCTCGGGAAACTTGGTGAGATCAATCTAGTTTTAGATGTTTACTTTATAGTTGCTATATAATTTCTTCCATTAAATTCTGAATGTGTGAATATTAATTAGTGTGACTATTGTGTGTATGAAATCAGATTATTACTTTGTTATTAAGGTTTAAACGTGAGACTTCATTATTTATTATCTCCTTACTTTGTTCCATTCATTCATTATAGTGTACATCATTATCATTTGTACACCATTCTCAATTACCATAATTCCATAATAAATCCTTAGCCACATTACATACCAAATAATTTCCTATCATGAATTCTTACTCCACCTCATGTAACTACCAAGCTCTTGTTGCAACTCTTCCTACCTCATGTCGCAAATTACTCTATTTTACAAGAGTTCCTACCGCAAACTAATTCTTATCACTTTTCATTTTGCATTACTAAAGTCTTGATTCCTGAGTTAGTGTTAGTATTTGATTACATCCCTTGAGGAATTTAAATGATTAAAATAGATGTGTGATTATTTAGTTATAGATAAGATTAATGATGTTTTCTTAGAATAAAACCTTCATTACATATAGATTATGCTTTCATTTGATGTGTGGTTTTACACATAGTATTCATCCATATAGTATTCATTCATATACATTTGATTTGTATAATTCTAATTTAGATATTTTCTTTAAATTGCATCTCATCCCCACTTAACTCATTATCTTCATCCCTTCGGTAAATTGTCCCAATATCTTTCAACAGTCTACTACCCCGGATTGACATTCAATAGGAGTAAACTGAACGTCCAAAGCAAGACCAAATCTTAAGTTAATTTGAAACATAGTTTTGCCCAACACAAGCCATCTTGGATAGTAGGGACCTATTGAGATTGTGAATTCTTCTCAGACCTAGACCACCTAGGTATTTAGGAAGGTAGACCTTGTCCCAAATAACCAAATGGAGCCCTTTATTTTCCTCAAAGCTTGACCAAAGGAAGCTGCATTATATCCTTTCTAGTTTATCAACCATAAAACTAGAGATTTTGAAAATGGAACAAAAATAAATAGGTATACCTTGAAGAAAAGAAACAAGGAGTTAGAGCTTACCAGTGCTACTGAGGAGCTTACCTTTCCATCCCACCAGCTTCCTTTGGGTTCATTCTAGTATGGAGTTCCAAAATTCAATCTTCACATCTTTGACAGTTAGGGAGAGCCCAAGGTAAGTGGTAGGAAGAGAATCAGCCTGGCAGTCCAAGATCTTCAAGATTTTAGTTTGAACAATAGCTTTGGTATTGAAGAAGAACATTCATCTTTTGTGATAGTTGATATGTTGACCCAAAGCAGTGGAATACCTATCCAACATAAATTTCCACATCCTGGCCTCCTTGATCGAGGAGGTGCCAAAGAAGAATGTGTTAATATGATTTAGAACAACAAAGAGGGGGGGTGAATCAGTTGTTCTTAGGTCCTAATGTATAAAAAAACCTCAAAAACTTATCCTTAAATCAGATCCAAAACCAAAACAAACTCAGTCATCACTGATTCAATAATAGAAACATCTAACAACGCAGTCCACTACCTAGCTGTAACTTAACTTCTAAAACATAGTAATGTTCAAACCAAAACATTCACACAAGTATTAACACCAAGATTTATAGTGAAAACCCAATTTGGGAAAAACCACTTTGTAACATGCTACTATTATTTTCACTCTTCTGAAGTGAGCTCGGTAAAAAGCCAACCCTGTTAAAGGTTACAATACACATTGTCAGGTGTGACCCGGTTAAAGATTTCAATCAACCTTTCAAAAGTGAGCCTAGTTATAGGACTTACATACACTCCATTAGAATGCAACCTTGTTCAAAGGATTTAACATATGACTATTAGGTCAACCCCTATTAAAAGGATTTTGACTATTACAATGGTTAGAAAGTAGCAGCAGTATTATCTGAAAAATATACAACTCACTTTGCAAATATCAGATCCAATTTCGTACACTAATGTTGGTTTACTGACTTTGAAACTTTGCCATTTCCATCTCTGATCTGCTCAAAACTTTTCTGCAAGCAATCACCATAATTCTCCTTCAGCCTTTTCTGCTTATTTAGTCAATAAAACTTTCTTCTTAGGTCAGATCCATTGAATCTACCCGCTTCATGTTCTTCGGATCCTTTTCTAGAATCATCTCAATTCTCTTAAAGATTTATAATAAAACATTTTGTAGTGCATTTAATGCTTCCAAATAATCAATAAATAAAGTCAACACATTTTACATAATCCAAGAATTCAACAATGTCGGCTCCAAAATTAAATTCTCTTCAAATATAAAATTGTTGATGCTCGGTCAATACTATAATTGTTCACTTGGTCTTCATGTAGAAAGCTCAATCATTACTAAAACTATTTCCTCGGCATACACTATGTTCCTCAACAATTTACTGATGCTCAGTTGACACTATAATTTTGCTCGACATATACTAACTCAGTCGACACTAACATTACTCGGCTTAAACATGATTTTTCCATTCTTTGCTCGGTTAAGCCTACTAGTTTAGTCTTTAGTTTTACTAAGATAAACAATACATTATCTCATCATTGTGCAACATAGTCAAGTACACTTTGTAGTATCAAGATAACTCAACCTATCCCTAGGTGCTATTTTTACCAACCTTGCTTAGCCCCTTAGCAACACTCAAATAGATATAGCACTTTCCTAAGTAGAAATAGTCTTACCAATTAAGGTTTGACATCAATAACAATACAACAATTGTTTCAATTGTAGTTTCCAACAATCTCCCTCTTTGGAATTGATGGCAACACCATATGATATCTCCTAAATAACACATGGATTACCAACCAATCCAAAAACTTATCTGTCCATCAGAAAATTATTTTATAATATCCTTAGCTTCATTCTGATTCAGAATCCTATAAGCCTCACTTTTGTGACTGTCAGAAGTATTCAGATCTCCCTATATCCTGATTCTTCATTTTAGCTCATCATCCTTATCTTCAGTTCCATCAGTTCATCTCCCATTAGTTTATCTCCCTCTTGCCTTTGAGTTGCATGTGTTATCATATCTCATGTGTTATTGTATCATTTCATCTCCCTCTTTGGCAAAAATGCCAAAGCAGCAACTAAAACATACATCCATCAGATGTAGATAATATCTATGCAGCTCAGTGTTGCTCCCTCTTTCATCTTGCTTATGACTGATTCCTTATCTTTGCTTCTTTTCACAACTCTAGGCCAGCCCTAAAGTGTGACAATCTTCTGCATCAATTTGTCAAATTTTCTATTGTAGCACATTTGATGCAGTGCTCCTAGCTTGTCTAGGCAACCTCAGTTAGGGGAAGAACCCCTAATTGACTTCTCAAATATGGATGAGCTTCTCTGGGTAAAGCTTTAGTGAATATGTCTGCTAATTGTTCTTTTGTATTCACATATTCCATTCAGACTTCTTTGTCTTGTACTAATTCTCTCAAGTAGTGATACTTGATTGCAATGTGTTTGGTCTTAGTGTGCATCACTAGATTCTTAGAAATATTGATAGCACTTGTGTTGTCACAGAAAATAACAATAGGTTCAGTGATTTATTCTTTCATGCCTATCAACAATTGTTTTATCCATACCAAGTTTGAATTGTTTACTATAGTAGAAACATACTCGGCTTCAGCAGTAGATTGAGAAATGTAATTTTGTTTCTTACTTATTGAGGAGACTAATCTTTGTCTAAGAAAGAAAGCTCCACCACTTGTACTCTTTCTGTCATCTGCATTTCCTACCCAATCAACATCCGTATAAACTCGGAGTTCAAATTTGTCATCCTTCTTATAATATAGACCATAGTCAGTAGTTCCTTTCAAGTATCTCATAATTCTTTTCATGGCCATCATATGTGTTTCCTTAGGATTGGCAGAGAATCTTGCCACAATTCCAACAACTAATGCAATATCTGGTCTACTATGTATAGCATATTGCAATTTTCCAATCATGGATCTGTATAGAGTCTGATTCACTTCTGCAGCTTCATCATTCTTAGATAACTTTTGTCCAGTAACCATAGGAGTTCCCACTAGTTTAGCATCTTCCATCCCAAAAGCTTTTAGTATTTCATTAACATACTTAGACTGTATAATGAAAAATCCATTCTTCCTCTGATATACTTGTAAACCAACAAAGAATTTGATCTCACCAAACATACTCATTTCAAATTCAGTTTGCATTTGATTTGAGAAACTTTTACATAACGCATCTTGTCCACAAAAAATAATGTCATCAACAAAATTTTTTGCCAATAGGATACCTTTACCTTCTTCATCCTTCATGTACAGATTGCTTGTGTCATTTGTTCTTGAAAATCCAATCTGTATCAAGTAGTTGTGCAACCTCTCATACCATGCTCTGGGATCTTGTTTCAATCCATATAATGCTTTGGTCAATTTTCACACCATGTGTCTTCTATTTGGATCAATAAAACCTTCTAGTTTTTCTATGTAAACTTCTTGTTCTAGTATACCATTAAAAAATGCAAACTTGACATCCATTTGATATAACTTGAAATTTTTATAAGAAGCATATGTAAGTAGAGTTCTTACTCCTTCCAATCTAGCTACAGGGGTAAATGTCTCCCCATAATCTATTCCTTCTTCTTGTGTGTAGCCTTTGCATACCAGCCTAGCTTTGTTCCTAGTGATTTCACCATTTTCATTCATCTTATTCTGAAATACCCATTTTGCTCCTATAACATTTTTGTTTTCAGGTCTCAACACCAGAGTCCAAGTATCATTCTTCTCAATTTGGTCAATTTCTTCATTCATTGCTTATATCCAGTCTTCATTCTCCAATCATTCACTAGTTGTCTTCGGTTCAAATTCACATAGTAGACATGTTGGATCCTTAGTCTTACTTCTGGTCTGGATTCCAGTATTTTTGTCTCCAATTATATGTTTAGGCTTATGATGTCTTCTTACATATTTTTCCAAAATAGGTTCTATTGTTCTCTCCTCTATTTCATCATGTTCCTCAACAAGATTGTTAGATTCAACTTTAGAATGCTTGACAATGTCTTCCTGATACTCAACAACATTTTCTTGTAGCTCGGCATATTCTTGTTCTCTCTCGACACTATTTTCTTGACGCTCGATAGCTTCTATCTGTCACTTGGCATTTCTTACCTAAGACTCAGCATTAGGTGAAGGTCTGTTACTTGCCTCTTCTTCTTCTTTAATGTACACAAAACATCTATAATCTTATGGTTCTCTTTTGTTGTCAGCTTCATTTCTTTCTTTCTTGATATGTACCCAGTTAAGAGTGTAGACAACAATGCTTATAGCTTCTTTCCAATATTTCTGTGCCACATTCTTTTCAATCATCAATGTCCTTGCACAATCCAGGATAGATCTGTTTCTCCTTTTTGCTATACAATTCTATGGAGGTGTTCTAGGTGTAGACATCTGTGTTTTAATTCCTCTATCATTGAAAAACATATTAAATTCATTTGATGTAAATTCTCCACCTCAGTAAGATCTAAGACATTTTAGTTTCCTACCTATCTCCTTTTCAACCTTAGCCAAATACCACTTAAAGAATTGAAAAGCTTCATATTTTTCTTTTAGAAACATCACATGCATCATCCTAGTATGATCATCAACAAATAAGATAAAGTATCTAGCACCACAATAACTTTGCACACCCATAGGTCCACAAAGGTTAGTATGAACCAAATCTAAAATGTTTTCAGAAGTAAAGGATTTCTCTTGAAACTTGACTTTGTCATTTTTCCTAACTGGCATTCCTTGCACATCACAATCTTAGGTTTCTTCAATCTAGGTAGACCTCATACCTTTTTCTTCTTACTTATCTCTACCAAATTGTCAAAGTTAACATGACACAACCTTTTATGCCATAACCAAATATCATCAATTTGTGCAATCAAACATGTTTCTTTAGATAAGTCAAGATAGAACAAATTACCTCTAGTCTGATCTCCACTTCCAATCAGTTCTCCAGTAGCATTAAATATTTTATCTTGTTTGTGATGAAATTCCACTCGGTAACCAGTTTTGTTAAGCTGAGAAACACTTAACAAATTGTAATTAAGACCTTCAACCCAATATGCATTTTCACAAGATATCTTATCAGTTAGTTTAATCAAACCTTTTCCTCTAACAGGACATGGTGCATCATTGCCAAATTTTACACTTTTACCTCTGTAATGATGTAAGGTCTCAAACTTATTTTTGTCGCCAGTCATGTGATGTGAACAACCACTATCAATAATCCATTTATCATTCTTGTTCACATAGGATATCAATACAGTTTTCTCATCCTCATCAGATTCATCTTTCATTGCCACATAGAATACCTCAATTTCAAAATCATCACTATTAGTGTCAGTCTCTTTTTCAGCAATGTAACAAGATTTCTTACCTTTTCTTTTGTAATCTATGTTCCATCAGTAGCTTTTGTCATCCTTTCTATCTTTGTGTTTTCTTTTCCTTTCATCATCTTTATGCTTCCTCTCAGGACATCTGGTATGCTATATGACCAACTTTATTACATGCAAAACATATAATAGGGAGTTTACCTTTATACTTTCATTTTCCCCTTCTCAGTCTTCTAGCCATAAGAGCTTCTAGATCTTCTAGGTCTTCATCAGAAGTGTCATTGTCACTTTCACTATCACTTTCACTTTCATTTTCACTGATGCATCTTTCTTTTTCTTTCTTTGGCTTATTTAGAACTAGCTATGACTTGAAAGTAGATTCAACATTTCCAATGCTTCCAATAGTGAAATTATCATAGTTAGAGAGTTCAAAAGTAGTCATCTTACCAACCAAACTTTCCAAAGTAAGCACATTAGCAGAGTTACATCTAGATTCCTGAATAGCTGAGATCTTAATAGCATATATAAGACACAGGGTTCTTAGTACTTTCCCAATTATAGTTTTATCATCAATAGCCCCATTTGCTCCTCTAATAGCATTCACAACTTCTTTTATTCTACTACAATATTGTGCAATGTTTTCACCTTCTTGCATTCTCATTTCATCAAACTTACCTCTAAGACTCTCAGGCTTTTCTTTCAACACATTGAAGTCACCACCATAGATCCTTGCAAGAGTGTCCTACATATCCTTAGTAGTTGTGTAGTCCTTAATGTCCTCAAATTCTAGATAGCTTAGGGCAGATGTAATTTCCAGCATTGCCTGATTATGTTCTTTCTTGGCTCTCATTTCTTCGGTAATCAAAGGTGCAATAGGTGAGACACAACCATTCTCAATGTAGTACTTTGAAGAGTCACCAATACTGGCCAGATGTAGCTTCATCAAGATTTTCCATGCAGGGAAGTTTTTCTTGTTCAGCTTCGGTACCTCCTTCTTATACATCCTGATCATTTGCTTCAAGCCCTTTTAAACTTGATTTCTATCAACACTAATAATAAGCAACCTGGCTCTGATACCAATTGTTAATATGATTTAGAACAATAGAGAGGGGGGGTGAATTAGTTGTTCTTAGGTCTTGATGTATAAAACAATCTCAAAAACTTATCCTTACATCAAATCCAAAACCAAAACAAACTCGGTCATCACTGATTCAATTATAGAAACATCTAACAATGCAGTCGACTACCCAGCTGTAACTTAACTTGCAAAACATAGTAATGTTCAAACCAAAAATTCACACAAGTATTAACACCAGGATTTATAGTGGAAACTCAATTTGGAAAAAACCACTTGTAACATGCTACTATTATTTTCACTCTTCTAAAGTGAACTCAGTAAAAATCCAACCCTATCAAAGGTTACAATACTTACTATCAGGTGTGACTTGGTTAAAGGATTTCAATCACCCTGTTAAAAGTGAGCCTAGTCATAGGACTTACACTCCATTAGAATGCAATCTTGTTCAAAAGATTTGACATATGACTATTAGGTTAACCTCTGTTAAAAGGATTTTGATTGTTACAATGGTTAGAAAGTAGCAGTAGTATTATTTGAAAAATATACAACTCACTTTGCAAATATCAAATCTGATTCCATACACTAATGCTGGTTTACTGACTTTAAAACTTTGCCATTTCCAGCTCTAAATCTGCTCAAAACTTTTCTTCAAACAATCACCACAATTCTCCTTCAGCCTTTTCTGCTTATTCAGTCAATAAAACTTTCTTCTTCCAACATTCTCTATTATTCATGTACATACATATCAGAATGCTTAGGTTCCCTTATATTTTCCTGAATTAGGTTAACTCATCTTTTTTCACTCAATCTCATTCATAGATCTTAGGGTTAGGTTAGATTCATTGAATATACCCGCTTCATGTTCTTCAGCTCCTTTCGTAGAATCATCTCAAATCACTTAAAGATTTACAATAAAATATTTTTACAGTGCATTTAATGCTTCCAAAATATTAATAAATAAAGTCAACATGTTTTACATAATCCAAGAATTCAACAATGTCAGCTCCAAAATTAAATTCTCATCAAATATAAAATTGTTGATGCTCGGTCAATACTATGATTGTTCACTTGGTCTTCATGTAGAAAGCTCGATCATTACTAAAACTATTTCCCTGGCTTACACTGTCTTCCTCAAAAATTTATTGATGCTCGGTGAATGGTATAATTTTGCTCAGCATATACTAACTCGGTCGACACTAACATTACTTGGCTTAAACATGATTTTTTCATTTTTGCTTGGTTAAGCCTAACATTTTAGTCTTTAGTCTTACTAAGATAAACAATACATTATCTCATCATTGTGCAACATAGTCAAGTACACTTTGTAGTATCAAGATAACTCAACCTTTCCCTAGGTGCTATTGTTACCAACCTTTCTTAGCCCCTTAGCAACACTCAAATAGATATAGTACTTTCCTAAGTAGCAACAATCTTACCAATTAAGGTTTGACATTAATGACGATACAATAATTGTTTCAATTGTAGTTTCCAATAGAAGGTGCCATCCACAAACTATTGCAAGACCATTGGGGGCAGGCTAGTAGCCAGTTTAATACCCTCAATTTCTTTGATATGTGCCATCTGTATCATATTGCATCCCAAAACCTTAGAAAGAAGGATGAAGAGGTAGTGGGAGAGGGGGTCCCCTTGGAAAAGACCCTTGCTAGGGGAAAACTTGGTGCCTAGTCTGTCGTTGAGTAGTACTAAAAATTTAACCATTTTAGTACAAGCTTTAATAAAGGATATGAAGTCTTGAGAGAAAGCAAAAGCTATTAAGACCTTATAAAGAAAGGTCCAATTGACTTTATCATAAGCTTTTGAAATGTCAAGTTTGAGGGCCATTCCAACAACCTTACTATGGTCTATGGAGTGTAGGATTTCATGAGTGGTAATGGCAAGATCCATAATTTGTCTCCCAAGCACAAAACCTTTATGATTAGGGTTGATGATCTTGCTAAGAAAAGGTTTGATTCTGTTGGCCATGGTCTTGGAGAAAAATTTGTAGACGGTATTATAGAGACTGATGGGTATGAAATCCTCCATTATTCTGGGCTCTGCATACTTTGAGAAAAGAACTATGTAAGTGTCATTGAGTTTCTTAAGAATTTTCTTAGTTTTGAAGAAATCTCAGGCCGCACAAGTCACATTGTAACTAGCAATATCCTACAAATCATGTAAAAAAAGGCAAGGAGAAACCATCAGGGCCTAGGGCTTTGTAGGGTCCCATAGTGAACACTGTTGTATGAAATTCCTCATCAGTAACCTTGGAGAGGAGGGATTTGTTATCAATATCTATGACAACCTTAGGAAGATAAGAAGTAAGCTATTTTTGGAGGTTTTCAGAGTTTCCATTATTTATTTCAGTAAAGGCATTGATAAAATAATCAATGGCTAAATTGCCCTGCATAATAGGGTCAAAAATCACATTACCTAGATTATTAGTTAGAGTGTTGATGGAATTACATCTGTTGTGATTGCAAGAAGATTGATGGAGGAAGGTAGTGTTTTGGTCCCCCACTTTGAGCCATAGAACCCTAGATCTCTGTTTCCAAAAGACTTCCTCATTGGATAGAGTCTCTTTCTAATTTTTTCTAGCATTTTCTTCTTCAATGTGTAGGTCAGGAAATAGGTTTTGAATAGCCATCTTCCCTTGGAGAATTTCCAACTTCTTAGCCAGAGCTTTTTTATTGTGAAAAATGTCCCCAAAAGTAGTTTTATTTCATCCTTTGACAACACCTCTAATGAGTTCCAATTTAGAGGCCACCCTAAACATGGCCATACCTTTGATAGGAGTAGACCACCATTATAGGATCCTATCCTAGATGTTTGGGTGAGAAGACCACATAATTTCATACTTGAAGGGAGTAGGGTGGAGGTGCTTCCCATCCAACCATTTGAGCAGAAGGGGATTGTGGTTAGAGGTGGTTCTAGGGAGAGCAGTCAGGGAGCAGGTCGGACCCAAATCCTAGGAGGAAGAGGTAAAACCTGATGGAGATGCACCCAAATGAGGTGGTTTTCATTTCTATTGTTAGTCCAAGTGTAGAGATTTCCATTAAGGTCCACATCATGAAGGCCATTCAAGTAGACAAAGCTGGATAGGTCCCTCATGCTATCGGTATAATCCATAATGCCTCCACCTTTTTCAAAAGGTTAGAGAAGAGAGTTAAAGTCCCCTACCACTAGGAATTTAGAGTTCTATAGGGGAAGAAAGGAGGCCATTATCTCATCCCAAACCTCTTTTCTCCCTTGGCAAGAGTTAGGAGCATAAATGTTGAAACCATGCCAAACAACCACCGAGGACATGAAGGAAATAGCTAGGTGATATTGGGAGAAGTTGAGAGCATCCACCCAAACCTGAAATAGATTCAAGAGGGTAGAGATTCCTCCAGAAGCCCCATGAGCCTTAGATTAAAAGAACTTGGACCCAGGCCAGAGTCTCCCCACAAGAACATCAAAACTATTATAAGACATTTTAAATTCTTGGATTAAGAGAATATCAACCCTATAGTCATTGATATACTGCTTGAAAGGAAGTTGTTTATGGGGATTATTTAGAACCCAAATTTTCCAAGAGAAGACAATCATTTCTTACCTTTTTGTGTGAGGTTGAGGGTTTTCTACCTTCCAGCAACAATCTCCTTTGTTGTGCTCCTTTGTATTCTAACCCTATCTGATGGGTGCCTTGGTTTTGTGTCCACTCCAACATCAATTTTTTTATTATTCCTTGTCTTCTTCTATTGGGTTTTCCATTTCCCATCTTCACTTTTTGATGTAGCTTTGGGCACTAGGAGCGTACTGCAAGTCATCTATGGGGAATCAATGTCACTGGTGTTAAGAACCACCTCTATCATAGGGGTACCCACAGACCCACAGGGAGATGTCCCAACAATATTTTCATCACTAGCCTTGAGATCCGTCTGAGGAGTCACCAAGTCAGGGAAATTATAGTGTTTATTCTTTGATTCACTATTAGGGGAATAATCCCCACCCTTGAATGTTCCCTTACCCATAGGTACTTATCTATCTTCCAGACCACTGTTAATAGAGTCAGCACCCGCCAAGGGTTGGGTTTCCTCTGTTTTGATAGCCTTCTGGGAAACAACTTCCATAGTATTTTGAGGAGATAAGACATCACAAGCAATGTGCTTTAGCTTAAGCTCTGGTAGCTTAGGGGCTGTTAGCACCTTGAAAAAATTTCATGGCTTTAGCCCTTTTCTTCTGGTCTCTGCAGTTGGTTTTAGGTCTCTAGCATAAACCCTTAGTTCAAATTTTTGAAAAACTAGCTGTTGCATAAAAACCCTTCGTAGTGCCTTGGCCCTGTTTTATTTTAAAGTTACTTTTTCAAGCCACTTAAAACCTTTAAAGTGCATGTGCTTTATATTTCTGGTCGGCCCCCATTTAAATTCTTCCTAATTTTTTACCCCTGGCAGCCTTCAATTTTCCTATAGTCCTGCGCTTTAATTTTTTCCTATGTTTCGGCCTTAATATTTCCTAGGCCTGGCCTTCTGACACCATCTTGATCCAATGGTTGTCATGAAAGTGCAAGGGTTTTGTCAGAGGCTTGCAATTTTATGACGATTGTTGATTCATTTCCATGACATAACTTTTTAATGCAGGCGAGACCATTGCCACATAAGCACAAGTGGTGACATTTTATTGGCTGAAGGAAAAGATGATATGGCAGGGTGGGGTCACATTTTTAGTCACTTGAAGATCCAGTGGTTGTCTCATGATCACAAGGAATATTCTTCCCCTTCATAATCATCTGACAACTATCAATTTGGAATCTAATGTAAAGGCTGACAGTGGGTCTAGTGCCAGGTCAGCATAGTTGGTGGTCTCTTATTGGTTGGTGTATGTTGCAACTAGGTAGTTGTTAGTGGGACCTAAGTTTCTGGCATGTCAGAGGGTCTTGACACTTGCAGAGCATCGACAGTTGGTGCATGATCTAAGGGGTTTGTTTTGACACATGAGATTATCAGATGACCATTGATTTTATATCCTGTTAGAGGATCTGCAGAGTGGAGGTAAAAGGTTAATCTAATGGTTGTCTTAAGTTCTGCTAGTATCTTTATGCTCCATTAAAACTTAAGACAATTGTTGATTTCATTAAAGGTGGGCCCAGGTTTTGGTCTAAGGTCTTAGTGTTCTGATAAAGTGTTTAGTGGCCAGACAAATTTTTGAGGGTTCGCTCATTCATGCAGTAAAATAGCAGTGTCCTAAAAAGGTTGTCAGTTCAGCGAACAAGCGTTCGCATAATAGCTAAATATTTTGGTGAAGGCATAAAGTATTTCGTGACTTGGAGGTATCCTTCAGTCACCAATTCGCTAAGTTTGGCTAGGGTCCTATTAAGTGATAAATCATAAAGACCATGAAATAAAAGGATCTGATGGTCATGACTTAAGGTTGACCTAATTTTAAATATGGACCCCCAATTCACTACTGTCACTATGAAACTAGCCGTTTAATTTCAAATTCAAATTTTTGAGGGTTTCCTATGACCAAAAGGAATAAAATTCAATGCAGAAGTGACTGGAGTTGGTAAGAGATGATTTTTTTTCCATTGCAGTGTGGTCTAGGGTGTGCCATGATCATTTGCAGGGGTTTTTACTATTTTTTTGTGCTTGAGGCGTGTTGCAAGTGGCTAAAAAGGTTGACAAATTTGGAATTCCATGATTTGTAGTACTTTCCCAGAGATCTATCATAAGTGCAAATCTTTCTTAGGCATGGTCGACTGGTTTTCATCCCCTACATTTAATTTGTGACCATTTCAATTGGCTTAGTGGGTGAAACCCTAACCCTAGTCATTCGTAGCTTGTTGCAGCCTGTTTTGGGTTTCCAAGATGACTAGGGAGTATATATTGTAGCATTTTTTATTTTGTAAGGGTTGTTGTTGATGGTATTATATTGAGCAAGGAGAGCCTGGATTTTGGGTCTATTTCTTTGGCATTTTATTGTTTGATAATGTATTCATTCTGCAAGTCTTAATGAGAAAATAGTTGAATTCCAATTTCATATTGGTGTATGTCTTCTTGTTTTTTTCTTGAGCTCATATATGTTAATTTCACAAAGTGGGTTATCATATGGTAAAAAAAGAGTATTTTGAGATTATCTTTGAGTTTCTAACAAAGTTAGGATTAAAGTCTTTCAGGTAATTTCAGTGAGTTCATGGCTAGATAAGGATTTGATGTCCTGATATGTGAGTGAGAAGGATAATAGGTAAAGAACTTATCCTAAATTCAAGTGTTTTTGATTTAGGGTTTTCAGTTGATGTATGCTATTAGGTGACTCTATGCTCTAGTTAAGGTACTGATCTCTTCTCTAGAGGCAGTCCATCATTATCAATCACACACACAAATTAAATGATAAAATCTTTCAATCAATTAGTAAGGGGTATAGTTGTATATTATTTTGAGACTCCTTTGGAGAAGTGAGTCAAGGGTACACCCACCTAAGCATTAAGGCTCAAAGTGTAGGAGGATCTCATTTTTTATCCTTGTTTATTGGCCCTCTTCTTTGTAGACTTTGGAGTGGTGATAGAGTCAAAGTAATATTAAAATTATACATCAAAGTATAAATCTACAAGTTGAAGATGAAAGGGAACACACCAACAAAATGGTGACTCTACTGGGGAGAGTCTAAAGATAAAGGTTTTCAAAGTGCACTCTTGTTTTCTTGTTGTACTTAGTTGAAAGATTTCTCAGCTAGGTGGGTGGCAACTCAAGAGGTGAGAACTAGTGTCATACTGTTGATCATGGACAAAAGAAGGAATACTAGGTCCTTTGTCAGAAAAAATCTAGAGGTCACTCTGGAACAATTACCTAGATAGGAGAAGAAGAGTTGGATTAGAAGAAATGGTGAGTCTACTAGTGCTCCCATAAGAGAACAAAGAAACACCAGAGGTAGAGCACCACATGTTTCCTCAAGTGAGGAAGGTTCACAAGATAGAGTTTCTAGATCAGATGGTGGTTGCTCAGAAGATAAATTTTATGATAACCTAGAGGCTGTATTTCAAGACAAGGGTGCATTGTTTGTAGGACAGGATGAACAAGCCAGAGAGATGGGTTTGGAGATTGATTTAAATCTTGATGAGGATAATTTCAGAAGGAAGCCCATGAGACCACGACAAGTGCATTTCCCATATCAGCATCCTACTAATGTGGAAGTGTCATCTAGCTCTAAAGACAACATGATAGATCCACATGACCTAAATGCACATAGGTTGTAGTTGGTAGAGTAGGATGCCATATACAAAAGGTTACAAGAGGAGAGAGAGGCTGAAAAAGTAAATGCTCTACTGGAGAGGTAGTCTCTCCTTAGGAAGATTAGTGAAATGAAGGAGAGAAACAAGATGCTTGCTTCTGCTCCTAGGGTGTTGCAACATGATGTTTTTGGTGATCTTGAGGCTCTAAGAAGTGAGCAGGAATGCCTATTGCAAGACCATGAGTTTGATGAAGAAGGCCTTGTGATCAGACAAGCACAAATTTATGGTCCTTTGCCTAAGGGTAAGAATGGACATGAGATCACTAGGCCTATTGTAATTATTAATGAAAAAGGAAAGTAGAAGATGGTGGGTGTCCAAATAAGCAAACCAGTGACAATACCAGGGATCCCACCACCTAAATCAAATAGGGAGACAGAGATAGAAAGAAAAAGAAAAGAGGATGAAGCTCTAGCTCAAGATTTGGAAAGAGCTAAAGTTGATGCTGCTATTGCAGAGAAGAGAAGAAAGATCTAGTTCTTGAAGGCTTCATCAACTAATGTTCATGGCCCTTCTGTTACTGAACTAGGTATGCCATCTATCAAAACTACTATTCCACTTAGCAATGCTACTACTAGTAATCTAATTCCTAATAGACAGTCAAATGTGCAAGTGGGTGGGAATGTAGATAAAAATAATAATTTTAGTGGGAACACTAGTTTAGGATTTCGAAGAAGACCTATGCAACTAGAAGGATATAGGAAAATTAGTTTTGATGGGATACCAGGCTACCCAAATGCTTTTCCAAATGATATAAGAGATAAGGTACCTAAGTTTTCTGGTAATAATGCTATTAGTTGTGAGGAGCATCTTAGGTTATTTTTTGATATGCTTAATGATTATGAGGTTGAGCATGAGGATGTAGTCATGAAATTGTTTGTTCAATCTCTAATGGAGGATGTCAAAGATTGGTTTAAGAGACTTCCTGATAAATGTATTGATACTTGGGATTCTTTTGAGAGATGTTTTAAAGAGAAGTATGGTGATAGGCCTAATGCTAGTTTCATGTTGAATGAATTGAATACCATAAGCAAAAATCAAAATGAGTCTGCAGCTAAATTCAACATGAGATTTCAAAAGGGTATGCATAAGTTGTTCCAAGTTATGCAGTTAGATGACAATGTTTGTTTAACCACATACTTTAATGCATTTGATGGAAAGATGGGATACTTGTTGAGGGACAAAGAACCAAGAACCCTTAGAGATTATTTTAGGATTGCTATCAATATTGAGAACAATATGAAGATATCAAAGAAGTTGGGTGGGAAGAGAGATGACCCTAAGTTGTTTGGGGACAAGAAATATAAAAAAGAAAATGATAGGAATGTTGGAACTAGGAGGCAAGAAGAAGATAAATTGGATAAGGTGCTCAATGCATTGAAGGATTTGAAGGCACTTGCAAATAGGAACATCAGTGCTCCTACCAATGAAAGGCCTCAGTTCAACAACAATTTCAATAAGTAGAATAGATTGCATAACTACGCCTACAACACCCAATGGAAGGATGGTGAGCATATTGTCCCTACTACAAGAAATAAAAATGATAGAGGTGTCCCTAACCCTTTACAAAAATCTTCAATAAATGTCATGGAGGACATACTTTGGTGTGTTGCATGCCAATCCCCTCATTCTACAGAGCATTGTGTGCTTGCACATTCTATGGCTGCAAATCAAGATTACGGCAATGAGGAGATAGATCGGGAAGAAGATCAAGATGATGTTGAATGCAACATGGATACTTCATATCTAGGATATGAAGATGATTCTAATTTTGATGAAGAAGCAGATGTAAATGTGAAGAGACACAATTAGGCCCTTTTTCATCAAGAGGTTTTTTCTGATAGCGAAGACATTGATAAGAAGACATGTAACATGAACTCTTCTTCTAAGCCAGTAAATTTAAGAAGACCTTCTAGAGAAGAGATGGATAGGATTAATGTAGAAATGATTGCCCAAGTACAAACTAGAGGCATCGTGGCAAGGGATACAAATGGAAAAGCTACAAGAATGTTTATAAAGAGTACCAACTCTGGAGAGCCTAATGCGAAAAAATCAAAAGGTGATCACATGGTGAAATTCAAGAATGTAAAAGGTAAGAATTGTGAGCCTAAGGAAGTTGGAGTTGAAAGAATATCTAGTGAGATTGAGAAGCCAATTAACACAATGGCTAAGATTGAAAAAATGAGGGTGGTCAATACACCTAATGTATCAGATAAGCAAAAGGATACTAAGGCTATACAGATTGAGATTCCTTCCTCTGCTCCTATTGATATGTTAGTTGTATTGTCCCAAATTACAGTTAAGGTTCCATTGTCAGAAATGTTGAGGATCCCTGAACACAAAGACAGAGCTATTGCATGGGTAGATAATGTCCATAATAATGATGTTGCATGTAATGGATCTTAGGATAAAGCTTTGAAAGGTGTTGCTACTCAGGGAATTGTATCTCAAATTCCTCCTGTATACTTGGATAGTTATATCAATGCTAGCCTTGAAAACATCAATCCATTCTTTTTAAGTGTCCTTGTGAATGGAATTGATTGATAGTGGTACCTCTAATGCTGTTATGCCTTTTAAAATCATGGAAAATTTGGGCCTTAAAGTTGATATATTTCAAGGTAGATGTTGTGCAATGGATCAGAGGGAGGTACCAGTCATTGGGACTATCAATGCAATGCCATATAGGTTGGCAGCGTATCCAGAGAAAGAATTAACAATGACTATTTTGGTGGTGGACATCCCTCCTCATTATGGGATGCTACTATCTAGAAGGTGGAGTACTGCCATGGGTGGAAGTTTATAGTGTGATTTTTCCTATGCCACTTTCAAGATTGATGATCAATTTGTCAAGATTGAGCAAGAACCAAGAGTATGCCACATGATTGAGAGAAGTATTGATAATGAAACTACATGTTTTGTGGATACTAATATTAATGCATTTAGGACAGAGATCCCTGTACTTGAGAAGGAACCTATTTTGTTACCTATCTCTATTAAGGTAAGTGTTAATTCTGTGAAGGGTGATTTGTGGGTAATGTACTTTGATGGTGCAAATTGCAAGGATGGAGCAAGAGTAGGTATTTTACTTATTTCTCATAATGGAAACACCTACAAATTTTCTTTCACATTGAATTTATTTTGTACCAATAATATAGCAAAATATGAGGCATTGTTGTTAGGACTGAGGTTGGTACAAAAACATGGTATTAAGTGCTTGAGTGTTGTTGGTGATTCTGAGTTAGTGGTGTCCCAAGTTAGGTCAGTATATACTTCCAAGAACAAAAGGTTAAAACAATATAGGAATGCAATTTGGGATTTGATTGAACATTTTAATGCCTTTAATATTGAATGGAAGGATAGGAGTAATAATAAGATGGCTGACTTGTTAGCCAATATAGCAATCAATCCCAATGATATTACATTTACTGGTATCTCTAAAGTTGAAATTTAGGCTAGGCCTAGTATACCAGACAATATTGAGAATTGGCAAGTTTTTGATGATGATAATGATATCTTGAAGTTTATGAGTTGTGAAGATCAGTATCATGGTCAGGAATTTGATTGTTTAGCCTTGGTTGAGTCAATAGAAGGAAGGTAAGTTGTCTTCAACAATGAAGTTATTCAGCTTAGAACTAACAAGGTACACAAGGGACTTGTCATTTTGGAAACTATCTTTGATAACCAGGATAGAGTTCAAAATAATATCAAAAGAGAAGATCATGTTGATCTAGAGGAGATAAACCTTGGAACAAATGGGGCACCTAAGAAGGTATACATTGGTAGGGACATGTCTCACAATGTGAGAAAATCTCTAATTGAATTACTAAGAAAATTCAGGCATGTTTTTGCATGGTCATATGATGACCTAAAGGTTTATAGAGAAGACTTGTTTTAGCATATCATTCCTTTGAAAGAAGATTCTAGACCTTTCAAGAAAAAAAAAAGTCCTATTAATCCTACTTTGGCACCTAAGATGCAAGAAGAGTAATGAAGCTAAGAGATGTTGGAATTATCAAGCCTATAAGGCACTCTTCTTGGGTGTCAAGCCTTGTTCCTATGAGAAAGAAGAGTGGTGATATCAGACTTTGTGTGGACTTCAGGAATTTGAACTTCAGCTCATTAAAGTTTAACTATTGTTTGCCCAATATGGAAGCTATATTACAGAGAATAACTAGGTTTGAATTGATGTCTATGATGGATGTTTTCTCAAATTACAATTAGATAATTGTAAAAGAATCAAAACAATTCAAGATAGCTTTCACAACACCTTGGGGGACATATGTTTATGTGAGAATGCCTTTTGGTCTCACAAATGCTGGTGCTACTTTTGAGAGGGCAATGGATGTTGCCTTTTCAGATTTGATTAATGATTTCCTTGTTGTTTATCAAGATAATTTAATTGCCTATTCCAAGAAGGAAGAAGACCATTGTACTCATTTAGAGAAAATATTTGTAAGGGCTTTGGAATATGGTGTTTCATTAAATCCAAGGAAATGTGCGTTTGGTGTCATTGAAGGTAAGTTGCTTGGCCACTTAGTTGGGAAGCAAGGAGTGAGAATTGACCCTAAAAGGGTAGCAGCTATTGATAAAATTCAGAGACCAAAAAATGTTAAAGGGATTCAGTTCTTCTTTGGTCAGGTCAATTTATTAAGGAGGTTTGTAACAAAATTTGCAGAGCTTACTAGACCTATTTCTAAGATGTTGAAGAGGTGATTTGCAATCAACTGGGAGGGTGATCCTGATGAGGCTTTTAAAAATATCAAGCAGGCTATCAAAGATGCACCAATGCTTAAGGCACCTGATTATAGTATCACAATGCACATCTTTTCCTTTGCATCTTTTCACATTATTGCTGCAGTGTTGTTGCAGAAAAATAAGGATGGTTTTGAGCAGCCTATTGCATTCTTCAATCAATCTTTGCAGGCTACTGAATTTAAGTATGACATAAATGATTAACAAGTTTATGCACTTATGAAGGCAGTCAAGGCTTTTAGGTGTTACTTGATGGGGGCAGTTGTGAAGGATATTTTCTCACAGCAAGAGGTGTCTGGGAGAAGATGTAGATGGATCAATAGAATCCAAGAACTCAATGTTGATATCCAAATTGCTAAATTGGTTAGAGGACAGGGATTGGCAAAACTAATGGCTCAATCCAATCTTGATGCTAATCAGATAAATCATTGTGAAATTGATTATACATGTGATATGGATGATTGTATCTGGTATCAAGATGTTATCTATTATCTAAGAAATATGAAGTGTCCAAATAACATGGATGACAATAAGAAGAAGACATTGAAATTACAGGCCATCAAGTATGTAATTGTGAAATGAAAATTGTAAAGAAAGAATTTAGATTTCATACTTCTGAAGTGTGTTGATGAAGATCAGGCTAACAAGTTGTTAAAAGAAATGCATGAGGGGGTTTGTGGTGGACATTATATGGGTAAAACAACTTCTCATAAAATCTTGAGAGTAGGATTCTGGTGGCATACAATCTTCAAGGATGCAAAACAGTTGGTAAGGAGGTGTGATGCTTGTTAAAGGTTCTCTAGTAAGCTTAAATTTTTAGGTAATGTGCCATTAAAACCGGTAGAAGTACAAGATCCTTTCCAAAAATGGGGAATTGATTTCATAGGGGAGATACCAAACAAGTCAAGTGGAGGACACTCATGGATCTTAGTTTCCACTAATTACTTTACAAAGTTGGTAGAGGCTATACCTACAAGGAATGCAACTAGTAAGGGGGTAACTGGTTTCTTGTTGAACAATATTGTTACAAGGTTTGGTTTCCCTAAGAGAATAGTAAGTGACAATGCCATGTGCTTTAGGTTTGCTGAATATAAGGACTTTTGCAAAGGTTTAGGAATTCAGACTTCTTATTCCTCACCTTATCATCCATAAGGAAATGGACAAGTAGAATCTACTAATAAGAGTTTGATTAAGATCCTCAGGAGGATTCTTGAAAAGAATAAGAAGGCAGGGAATTCAAAATTTCCATTAGCTCTATGGGCTGATAGGGTAACTGTGAAGAGGGCAATTGGTTGTGCACCGTTTGACTTAGTATATGGAATACATGCAAGGATGCCTCAAAATAACTTATTGGAAATGTACAAATTTGTGAAAATATATGATGATGATATAGATGATGAGATGTAGTTGAGCATTGAGGACCTCATCAGGCTGGATGAAATCAGGAGAGAATCAGTTGCCAGAAATGCCAAATTGTAGTTGCAGGTTAAGAATTTGTATGACAAGAAGACTGTTGACAGAAGGTTTGAACCTGGTGATTTGGTGTTAATTTGGAATGCCAGGTTGGAGGATAAAGGAAAACATGGTAAATTTGATCCCATCTAGTTAGGGCCACATCTAATTCATGAGAAATGTGGCCTGGATTCATACATTGTCAAGGATTTAAATGGTGATATTCAGGAATTGCCAGTTCATGGACAATTCTTGAAGAAATACTTCAATTGAAGGTATTTTGTTTTCCATGAATAGTAGTTAGGTTTGTACATTCTATAAATTTTGTAAAGTTTCTTGCCCCTATCCTATTTTGTCCTAGTCTATAAGGTTTTGGTCCTGTTGCTCTCTATTGTTAGTTTTTCCAGTGGGATGGTCTACTTTAACCAGTGATTCTAAGTCCTTGATATGCCTATAAGAGGCACACATCCCCAAACAGAGCCACCGTTAGCACCTTGAAAAAATTTAATGGCTTTAGCCCTTTTCTTCTAGTCTCTGCAGTTGTTTTTAGGTCTCTGGCATAAACCCTTAGTTCAAATTTTTGAAAAACTAGTCGTTGCATAAAAACCCTTTGTAGTGCCCTGGCCCTGTTCTATTTTAAATTTATTTTTTTAGGCCACTTAAAACCTTTAAAGTTCACGTGCTTTATATTTTTGGTTAGCCCCCATTTAAATTCTTCCTAAGTTTTTACCCCCGACGGCCTTTAATTTTCCTATAGTCCTGCACTTTAATTTTTTGCTATGTTTCAGCCTTAATATTTCCTGGGCCTGACCTTCTGACACCATCTTGATCCAAAGGTTGTCACAAAAGAAATGGTTTTGTTAGAGGCTTGTGCTTTTATGATGATCATTGATTCATTTCCATGACATAACCTTTCAATGCAGGCAGGACCATTGCCACATAAGCATAAGTGGTGACATTTTAATGGCCAAAAGAAAAGATGATATGGCAGGGTGGTGTCAAGTTGTCAGTCGCTTGAAGATCTAGTGGTTGTCACATGATTGCAAGGAATATTCTTCCCCTTCATGATCATGTGATAGCCATTGATTTGGAATCTAACGTAAAGGGTGATAGTGGGTCTAGTGCCAGGTCATCATAGTTGGTGGTCTCTTATTGGTTGGCATATGTTGTGACTGGGTGGTTTTCAGTGGGACCTAAGTTTCTAGCATGTTAGAGGGTCTTGACACTTGCAAAGCATCGATGGTCGATGCATGATCTGAGGGGTTTGTTCTGACACATGAGATTATCAGATGACTGTTGATTTCATATCTTGTCAAAGGATCTGTAGAGCGGGGGTAAAAGGTTAATCTAATGGTTGTCTTAAGTTTTGATAGAATCTTTATGCTCCATGCAAACTTAAGACAATCGTTGATTTCATTAAAGGCAGGCCTAGGTTTTGGTCTAAGATCTTAGCGGTTTTGATAAAGTGTTTAGTGGCTTGACAAATTTTTGAGGGTTCACTCATTCATGCAGTAAAATAGCGGTGTCCTAAAAAAGCTGGTGGTTCAGTGAACAAGCATTTTCACGTAATAGCTAAATATTTTGGCAAAGGCATAAAGTATTTTGTGACTTGGAGGTATCCTTCAGTCGCCAATTCACTAAGTTTGGCTAGGGTCCTATTAAGTGATAAATCATAAAGATCGTTTAATTTCAAATTCAATTTTTTGAGGGTTTCTTGTGACCAGAAGGACTAAAATTCAATGCAGAAGTGACTAGAGCTGTTAAGAGATGATTTTTTTGCCATTGCAGTGTGGTCCAGGGTGTGCCATGATCATTTGCAGGGGTTTGTACTATTTTTTTGGTGCTTGAGGCATGTTGCAGGTGGCCAAAAGGGTTGGCAAATTTGGAATTCCATGATTTGCAGTACTTTCCTAGAGATCTATCATAAGTGCAAATATTTCTCAGGCATGGCCGATTGGTTTTCATCCCCTGCATTTAATTTTTGATCATTTTAGTTGGCTGAGTGGGTGAAACCCTAACCCTAGTCATCTGTAGCTTGTTGCAGCCTGTTTTGGGTTTCCAAGATGACTAGGGAGTATATATTGTAGCATTTTTTATTTCGTAAGGGTTGTTGTTGATGGTATTATACTGAGCAAAGAGAGCTTGGATTTTGGGTCTGTTTCTTTGGCATTTTATTGTTTGATAATGTATTCATTCTACAAGTCTTAATGAGAAAATAGTTGAATTCCAATTTCATAGTGGTTTATGTCTTCTTGTTTTGTTCTTGAGCTCATATATGTTAATTTCACAAAGTGGGTTATCATATGGTAAACAAAGAGTATTTTGAGATTATCTTTGAGTTCCTAATAAAGTTAGGATTAAAGTCTTTCAGGTAATTTCAGTGAGTTCATGGCTAGATAAAGATTTGATGTCCTGAGGCATTTATCCTGAATTCAATTGTTTTTGAGTTAGGGTTTTCAGTTCATGTATGCTAGTAGGTGACTTTATGCCCTGG
The DNA here is from genome assembly GCA_027943335.1 of Chamaecyparis obtusa. Taxonomy (NCBI): domain Eukaryota; kingdom Viridiplantae; phylum Streptophyta; class Pinopsida; order Cupressales; family Cupressaceae; genus Chamaecyparis; species Chamaecyparis obtusa. The sequence continues at coordinate 201,272 of BSBK01005170.1, forward strand.
TTAAGGCATTGATCCCTTCTTTAGAGGCAGTCCATCATCATCAATCACACACACAAATTAAATGATAAAATATTTCAATCAACTAGTAAGGGGTATAGTTGTATATTGTTTTGAGACTCCTTTGAAGAAGTGAGTCAAGGGTACACCCGCCTGACCATTAAGGCTCAAAGTGTAGGAGGATCTCAATGTTGATCCTTGTTAATTGGCCCTCTTCCTTGTAGACTTTGGAGTGGTGATAGAGTCAAAGTAATATTAAAATTATCCATCAAAGTATAAATCTACAAGTTGAAAATCAAAGGGAACACACCAACAGGGGCCTTGCAATCCTTCATGGTATGCCCTTTAGCATTACAGTCTTGATAGAAAAGGGTAGCATTCTCATAGACAATGGCCTAGGTCCATTTCCCCAATTTAGATTTGAGAACCAAAAAGTTTGGGAGAGTCTTGTTAATAGGGACATTAACATAGAAATGGGCCAAGACCAGGCATGATTTTGAGAGGGTTACCAGGTCTATTGAGATGTAATGACCAAAAGAGTTCCCTATCCATTTCAAGACCTGTTCATCCTATAAATCAAGGGGAAGCCTAGGTAGATGGACCCAAATAGTAGCCATCCTATTAAGGTTAGCAGAGGGGTCAAAACCTAGTTTCCATTTAGCCAGGGTAAGGAGGTTCTTTTTGTAAAGCCACGAACCCGCAAGGATAAGGGAAATATCTTCAACTATCATGAAAAAAAAGAGGAACAATACTCCCAACATAGTAGATGCAACCACACTCCCTTTTAGCTTCCAGTGGTTTCCCACTGATTTCCTAACCATATCAATGGTGGGCCTTAAGTTGTAGAAGCGTCCAACCAGGGCCAGGGGAAATTCTGCCTTTGTTTTATCCATAATGGATTCAGGGAGAAAGATCTTAGTGCCCTCTTCCATGATGGTTGCCACACATAAAGAGGGATCCAACTTAGTAATTTGGGTCCCCACTAACATGCCTTTCTAGTCAGCCTTGGGCCCAGAGAGGGGTAGGGAATCCAAAGTACCTACCACGGTAGCTTTGTTAGAGTTAGACAAAACCAGATTGGGTGAAGGAAAAGGTGGGTCACCATGAAGGGGAGGGGGTTCCTCCCTAGGAATGTCTGCCATGGGAGGAAATTCAAAAAAAGTTTTCACATGCCAAGTTGCAGAGTGTCATTGAAAGTTGTCTTTAAAAGTTGTCAAAATTTTAGTAAACAAATCATAGAAACAATTAAAATAAGAGTTTTTAAATGGTTGGATAAACATAGATTAAAGGGGAAGTTTATAGAATTTTTACAAGTAATGTGACCTATTTTAATGGAAATGTAGTTTCAACAAAAAAGTTATAAATTTACATTAATTTATAAATTTAAATAAGTCAGTAAAGATTAAAATCAAACAATAGTTGTCATTAAAACCTAAGGAATAAAAATGCAAGGAATCACCTTTTTCTCTTTCCTTCCCTCTATCTTAGCTTGAACATGTTTCTTAGTATTCTTTTGTGCTTGTCACTGTAATAAATGCATTGATTTCTCTTTGTTGAAAGGAGAACATGGACACATTATTATTTTAGTAGGTGTAATTATATATGGCATCATGGTTTTTATCCATATCCTAAAAACAAAAGGGATAAGAGTGATGCTTTATTTCTTATCCAAAAAAAATAATAGCTTTCCTTTCACTCTAGATTGTTGTTTATATATATACATATGTGTGTGTGTGTGAATGTTAAAGTTGTCTTAAATTTGATATCTTAACATCTTCTACATGAATTTAACTTATAAAATATAAGTATGCTAGTCTAACCTGTATTGGAAAATGGTCATGGTCCCTTCCTTTATCTCTATATATACACCTAACATTTGAAGATCAAGAAAATAATTATATGTGTTTGTCTTGTATTTGACTTTATTTGAATTTCAAATTTTGTGTAAAAAATAGCAAGGGTTGTATTGTTAAATCTATTGTGATAATCATGTTATCACAAGTGTAGGTAAACACCTCAAGAGTAAATTTGTCTATCAAAATTGAAGGTGTGCATTTATTTGAATTTTTGTGAAAAGTATTTCATACATTTCTATGCACCACGTTAGACTTTTCCAAGTCAAGATAATAAAATCTTAGAGTTTGTTCTAGATTTGAGAAAATTATTTTTAGGTAGATGTGAGTTTATTGAACACATTATGGTAAGTTTTCATATCATAATACCTTCCAATTTGAGAGATTTTAAATCATCAAAATTATAGTAATTTTTTTATAAAAATAATTAAAATAAGAGGTTATAAGTGGTAATTGGAGAAAAATGGATTAAAGGGAGAGTTTTTAAGTTGTTACAAGTAATGTGCCTAATTTTAATTGAAAATGTGGGTTTAGGCAAAAGTTATAAAATTAATTTAATCTATAAAATTGAATAATTTAATATAGATTCTCATAAAACAATAGTTATTATTAGAATTGAGAGAATAAAAATACAAGGATGTTTGTTACAAATCCATCGTTAGTGAGCCTCCTAAGAGAATTGGAAAAAAACAAAGATAGAAATAAAATGAAATGAAAATAATAGTCTAAATCGTGATAGAGCGAAAGAAATTGTTGAGCGATTGACTCAAAAAATAGATCCCCAATCCATAACATTATTGCTACAATCAACATCAAAAGCTTGTTTAGCCAAATAATTAGCAACAACTTTCTATTCTTGAAGAACATGAATTAAAAAGATGAGATCCAAATTTCTTTCTAGACAAAGAATTTGTGCCATGTAAAAAGCCAACATCAAAGAGGTTGGAACCAATATTATCATAAGGTTTTAAAAAATTGATTGATTTATTTATTTTTAAAACAAAGCTATTAGATCTAGTTTCAAAATTCCTTATAACTTGTACAAATGCATACAATTCTAAAAATGAAATATTGACAAAATATTTAGAATTTTTAGAATTATAAACAAAATGTTATATGATTCTTGAAGCTATTAAAAGTATTGACATATGAAACAAAATAAAAAAGTAAAAAAATATTTATTAAGTACTTAAAGAGGTTTTAAAACCTCCATTAACCTTCACAAAAATTTAAAACCTTTTCAAAGCCAATGACTAATTTAGTACCTTTATTTTTTCTATATCGAAACATTATGTTGTAGTGAGAGTGACTGAAAATACATCCTTGTAAAATGTAGATGCTTAGACACATCAAATGGGAGTTTTTTGAAAGTGTATGAACATGCATCGACGTAGAACCAAATACAAATATTGTTAGATGTTTTAGTTGAGGCCCTAGTAAACAAAATGTTGCAAAGTATTAGGAGAAGAACCTCAAATAAAAGAAGCCTCATGTAATGCAATAGAAGTTTCTCATAGGTTTTGTTGAAATTATTAAAGAAACTTTCAAGCATATATATATATTTGAAAAGTGAAGGGAAAAAATCCACTACATTTTCCAATGCCCTACTTGCTGATGCTGATTTGGGAGCTGTAGAATAGGGTGCAAGAACACATTTAAGACATCATAGAAGGAAAATGTTGTCATACATTGGTCACAAATGACTTGTTAGACAAGTTTGCAACATATGAAAACATATAGAAGGTATGCAGATGAATTGAAAAGTAGTTGGATCATAATGCTATTTAATATAATTTAATCATTAAGAGAGATATATAAAATGAGTTTTCTAAAAATGTCTTGAAATTTTTTATGTAAATGAAAAATTATCTTGTGTAAAGCCAAGACATGGCCTTCACTAGCATTGTCGCATCCCAAGTGAATGCAGATATTATTTTTTTAGAATAATAATATTTGAGATGGACAAAAGTCCAAGTTAGAGAGTATTTAGAATGTATTACAAATCACATCTATAGATCTACTCAATGTGATTGAGGGAATCAACATCAAATAATGAAGGAAATTTGCAAAAATCGTAGAAGAGTATTGGTATACTTATGTGGACATGAAGGTAGGGGGATTGGGTTTGTTAATACATTGCACAAAAAAATTATATTAGATCTTCGTCAAATGTCATGCACATTTATGTCTTTACAATGTTGATGTTATATATTAGAATGCATAATAATGGCCACTCTATTATTTGACAGGCTATGAAACATTCAACATCTATTATCATGGCTTACATACTTTCTAAATATTGGTCTTCTTTGTTGATTTATTGATTAGCACAAACTAGACCACATATAAGAACAATGATTCTAGGTATGAGAGTAAAGTGACTCCCTCTTATTAAGGAGTTTATTCTAACATGTAAGGTTTTTTTCCTCACAAATATCCCTAATATTTTACAAAAGGATTTACATGTGAAAGTACAATGAGAATTTTCCAATTCATGGTCTTCCTGATTCCAATATTTGTGAGAATATTATGAGTCTGAATATAGGTAAGGGAGGTGTTAATATAAAAATAGTACTTGTCTCCATTTCACCTACTACTTGCATTGAAGTATAATAGGATTCAAAAAGAGATAATATTACTAATAATTGTAGGTTCTCATGGTTACTTGATAACTTGGACACTAAGGTTGGAGTTATCCAAGGATTAGTTATATTTATTGAGATAGTTAATCTTTTATGTGGTTTTAGTAGAAACATCAAGGAGATTTCATCTACATATGGATTCTAGTTCTAAATAGATAAAGTGGGAGAGGGCCTGAATCCAACATAAAAATAACATCAAGTCTAAAAAGAAAGACTAGAGATAATTTACCAACATTTAATTCTTGAAACTAAGCTAACATAAATTGAACCAAAAATAGAACCAACAAACAAAACAAAATACATAACCAATACCCAAGACCAGCAGGAAGCATCAAGAACTAGGAGAACAAAAAGAAGGTGAACCTCCTTAGTAAACCAACAACTACTTGTAGAGATCCTTCAGCTTCCCAAGGAAGGAGGCACATTTAGGACACTGAGAAGAAGTAGCATCACCAGAGATAATGTCCTCCCTAGTCACCACCTACCAGTTATCCTCTCTCTTATTCCATTTCTTCTTTCTTTCCTGCAACATAGCCATGATGGAATTGATAGAGAGGTTGGTCTTATCCAGCATACTCTTGCTATAGTTGGTCAACTCAACCAATTGTTTGTTAAGTTGGGACTAGTTTTCCTTCATGTTAGCCAACATGTTAATGATTCTATTTTCTTCTCCTCAAAGGGTATGAAGTTCTTAAACTCAATAATTTAGTCATCTATAATCTCCTAATTATTTATAATCTTCTTCTTGAAATCATTAGAAGCCTCCCAAAGACTCACACCCCATTTCCCCTAAGTCCAATCCTCAACCTTCCTTTAAACTTCCACAACAACTTCAAAATTATTAATTTTTATTCTAGCAGTCTAGAGCTAGAGAATGAGCCATTTGCTCAAATTTTTTTTCTTGTCAAGGTAGACACATGAATCATCCACTTTTCTTCCCACGAACTCCAATTCATATGAACTAGAATAGGATTTGGATAACTTGGAGAGGGAAGAACTATTGGGGATGACATGTTCAATGAGATAGTTTAGCTGGACTTTTGGAAAAGGGGGAAAAATAGACAGAGAGGGAGAGTTAGTGATTAAATTCTCTAAGGTCCAAGTAGATTTAGTGGACCAAGTGGAATATCACTAAGGACTCCAATAGGTAAAAAAAATCTTCCTTGGGTTGATCATCTCCCTTGATTTTTTCAAGTGCCAACAATTTACACTTAGCTTTGCAGACATGATTCATGCAGATAGAGCTAGGGGGAGCACTAGATAGAGCTTTGGATTGAGCCTGAATAGAGCTAAAAGTGGTATTATTTAGCTCAACCAAGAGAAAAGGACAAGGGTTATATTAAGGAATTTAGTTGAGCTGGAAATTATATAATCTTAGGATGAGGTGCAAGTGGAGAGGAACTCCATCCTTGTCCTTAGCTTCAGACATAGATTGAGATAAGGAAGAAGACACCCCATTCGTATAAAGACATAATAAATAGAATACACATAGAAAGTAGAAGTTAGTTGTAATCAATTTATTGAATATTACCTTCATATTAAAAATATTCCTCAAAATTATTGAATATTACCTTCATATTAAGAACACTGATTGTCACAAATTCTTCTCTTGGGTTCTCTCACATCTCTATTAGGGAGTGTGGAAAGAGCGTAACAATCATATCTTCTGTGATTGTTGCATTCCTCCAAAAATCATCTTTGAAAAGATCCACCATGCTTTAAAAGAAAAAAATTTATCTGTGGCAAAAATAACCCTTTTGCAGGAAAAGACCAGATTGTTGACCCTAAGAAGAGTACAAATAAAAGATAGATTGTACCTGGAGCTATCCCCCAGAAGGCTAGTCTAAGGCTAACTTTGATGGTGCGGCCAAGGGAAATCTGGGAAAGGTAGGAAGTGGTGGTGTGATCAGAAATTTCTATGGTTTGGGGATTGTTGTCGTTACTCTCCCTCTTGGTACTCAAACTAACCACTATGCTAAAGCTAACGCTGCCCTCCAAGTTACTAAACTTTCCCATGATATTGGTGTGAAAAAGCTATGGCTCGAAGGAGATTCTAAGAATATTATAAACTATTTAAAATCTAACCACTCCCCTTCATGGACTATATCCAATATGATTGAAGAAATGCATGCTCTCTTAAACTCATTTGAAAAAGTACACATATCCCATGTGTATAGGGAAGCCAATCAAGTTGCTGACTAGTTTGCCAACTTGGTTGTTAAGAATGAAACAATGATTAGATGGCTACATAGTGGATATTTTTCTCGTGAGATGAATGATTTAGTCAAAAGGGATGGATATCAGGGCAAGGAGGGAATCATAAATAGAATTAATGAAACTTAATATTATTTATTGGATGTGCTTTCCCATAAATGGAAAGTACTGGATTGGCAAGAAGGGAAATTACTCCACATCCCTTTCACATGCTTCTTGGGTGTCCAGTCCCAAAGCTAAAATCTACCTTTTAAGTCAAAATAGAAGAAATATCTGGAATACCTTAGTGAGAAAGAATCAAAATAGCTACAATTTGTTAAACTAGAAATATTGTCTAAACCAATTTTGCGTGATGGGAGGTGAAAGACATAGAAGGGAACCCTTGAATGACAGTGGGAAATGGAGGAGACAGAGCAAGGTCTGGAATGGTATGCAAAAAGGTGGAATTTTGACTTTCATTGAGAGGTTACATGGTAGCAAGCTGACGGTAACCATAATTTTCATGAAAAGCTAGAATGAGGGTTGTTTGGTGATAGAAGGGAGGAATTTTACTATCATGGAGGAGGTCATCTTGAATGTTACTGGCATCCCCATTGTGGGTAAGAAATTTTATAGGGACTAAAAAATCTTTGACTTTGCGGTCAATGGTTTTGTGAGGGATGAGGATGAGAAGAAAGCCATTAACAAAGTGGGTACTCACTACCAACCTGAAGGGATTAAAATGTTGTGTTGATTTGTCCTGAGAGCTCTTATCTCTTACATGATGCTGGACACTAGGTTTGATAGGATAAGAACCTGTCATTTCATTCTGCTGAATCACTTTAGACATGGTATGAAGGTCTCCATCCCTTTCTACTTGTATGCTTCTATTAATGAAAATATTAATGGCTATAGGGATAAGGATATTGCTAACCCTGCCTTTCATGAGGGGTTATTACTCTTGATTTATGAATATTTCAAAGTCCAAATCTTGGGGAAGGAAATTGCTATTAATGAGCATAGAGTGGATGTTTTTAGTTCTGACTATGTCCCCTAAGACACTGAAGATAATATGGGTTTGCATTCAGAGGACCAAGAGTATGGTGAGGCCAAAAAATAGAAGCAGGGTTCTTCTGCCAAGATGAGAACTGCTAACTCTGTTTAAAAGAAAAACCCTACAGAAAATAGGCTAGAACTATTATTTCCTTAGAAGAGGATTATAATGACAATGAGGAAGGGATGAATATAGATGATGAGGAGGGAATTTGTAGTGAAAAATTCAATAAGAAAAGGGAACAGCTATGGTGAACAAAAAAATTAAGTTCATGGTGAAAGCTCTGGTAGGTTGTCTCCTGAGGACAAGGCTGAGAGCGATAGAAAAACTCCCCCTTCTGGTCTCCATGAGAAGATCGAGGATTCTAATTTGGATGAGCCTGATGATTACCGGGAAGTTCCTTCTACCTAGTCTCCTCATCCCCACTACTCGGAGGAAGAAAAGGACCAGATCAATGAGGAGTATCATAGCAATGACTCTGTCAAGGGGAAGAAAGTGTGGCATAACTTCAATGTTAACACCGTGAAGATTGAGATAATCAGGGAAGCCATTAATCCCAAAGTTCTTGAGGGTGAGGATGGTGGGATTCAAAAGGAGGAATTGATTGACCCGACACTAGTTGTCCTTAGTGATAACACTAGAGAATAGAGCTTAACCTCCTCAATAATGCCAAGAACAACATGCTGGACAATTTTAGGTCTATTAAATGGATCTACCATGAACTGGGGGATCTCAAATATAAAATGCATGGGGATGACAACAATAAGGATAACAGAGGTACGAAGGATCACCAGTGACTGGAAGCTAGGCTTATTAAGATGGAGGAGAAAATGCAGAACCTTGAGGACACTCTCAAAGGCATCACAGAGTAGAGCTTCAATATCCCGAAGGCTTCTAACGAGCACATCAAGCTTCTTATTGAGAAAATAGAAGAAAAGCCAGTAGGGAAAGAAGTGCAGATCATAAAAGAGGAAAAAGTGTAGAAGCCGAATGAAGGACCATGAAAGAGGACTAGGGCCAAATCCAAGAAGAATAAGGAAGATGAAGAATCCATGAACATCCACAAGATAAAGGAGGTTGCTGAAAAGATGGAGCTCCTTGAGTCTAGTGTGGCTACCTTGCTCAGGAACTTCTCCTGACTATTTTTCCTAGTTTTTTCTGCCTCTCTCTATTTTTTGTTTGCTCTGTCTCTGTTAGTGGCTTGTTTCATTCTTAGTTTCAGTTGTTTTAAGACTTGGACTTTTATTACTATATTTTAAATATGTATTGGGTTTCAGGAACCATGTAGAACTTGTTTTACGTAATCAAAAACATATTATTATTAAATATTTGTTATTGTATTTTCCATTGTAAAAAAATTTTCATTCCAAATGAAAACTAAACTTAAATTTATAAATGCACATAAACTCATCAAATAATTTGCATAAATGTGCATAATCCATCAAATAATCTCCATAAGGCAAGAAAATACCATTCCGTTGATAGGGTTTGTCCATCAGACGATGGATTTTGACGAGATAGAAATATCTACAAGGGGCTTCAAATTTTTGATTATATAGTGGCTTCCATTGTTAAAGTAAAATAAAATTAATGATGTTTAATAGAAATGTCAATTTAAGATATAAAAGACAACCAGAACATGTTAGATTGGCAATGAGAAGACAAAAAGAAATCTACAATTGAACATTAAAAAATATCTATAACATCAAAACACGTTAAGATGCTTAAAAAAATGACGAGTATAATGTAGATTTAAAAGATTCAAATTGAAACCAGAATTCCAGAATTGAAACAACAAAGTACATAAAACAAATAACACACAAATTTATCATGGTTCACCACAATAGTGGCTACGTACACACTGAGAGCAGAAGAATTCTATTAATCTCAAACTGAATGAATTAAAATGAAGAGATAAGTCTTATTTATAAAGCTCAATCTGAGTAGCTGGAAAGACAAGGCACAAACAGACAAATGTCCGTTGGCCTTCCAATTTCAACAAACTCCCACCGAAATTCAATGGATAATCCAACTGATCAGGCATTCCCCTACTCTACATGCTGATCTACTTCAGCTTAACAAGTCCAAGAGAAGTTCTTACACATTCAAACTTCTCTTTGTTTACAACTTTAGTGAATACATCTGCTGGATTGATTTTAGTATCAATCTTTTCAACCTTCAACCTGCCCTCTTCAACCATATGCCAAACAAAGTGAGCATGGATGTTAATGTGTTTTGAACATCACTGAGAAGTATGATTGTGAGCCATAAATATGGCACTATGACTATCACTGAAAAGAACATAATCCTTTTGTTGATACTTCATTTCACCAAGTAATCGCTGCAACCAAATCATTTCCTGAGCACCTTCAGAAAGAACCAAATACTCAGCTTCAACAGAAGAAAGAGAAATAGAATGTTACAGCCTTGAGGCCCAACTGATAGCAGCTCCAACAAACATGAATGTGTAACCAGTAGTAGATCTACGCTTATCCAAATCTCCAGAAAGATCTGAATCCGTGAATCCCCATAACTGTTCATTGTTGCTACCAAAACATAATACCAAATCTGAAGTGTCTTTGAGATATCTTAGTATCCATTTGACACCCTCTCAATGAGTCTTCCCAAGATTGCTCATGAATCTACTTAAAACTCCCACCGCATGAGCAATGTCAGGACCTGTCGAAACCATAGCATACATAATGCTACCAACTATAGATTTGTAAGGAATGTCCTCCATATATTCCTTGTCCTCTTGTGTTTGTGGACACAATTTTACTGATAACTAAAAATGTGAAACAAGTGGAGTAGAAACACTATGCGCATCAGCCATACCAAATCTCTGAATTACTTTGTCAATATACTCCTTTTGTAAAAATGTGATCACTTTCTTCTCCCTATCCCAGGTGATGGTCATACCAAGAATCTTCTTGGCTGCCCCTAAATCCTTCATGGAAAATGTGATTACCAATTTAGTTTTCAGCTCATTAACAATTTTAGAGCTTGTTCTCGCTACTAACATATCATCAACATAGAGAAGAAGAATAAAAAATTCACCATTTGGGAGTGTCTTGTAGTAAATGCATGGATCAGATTCACATCTGATAAAATTATGTTCAATCATGAAGGAGTCAAACTTGACATACCACTATCTCGGGGCTTGCTTGAGCCCATACAAACTACGCTTCAGCCAACAAAAGAGATGTTCCTGCCCCTTTTTTACAAAACCTTCAGGCTGATGCATATACAACTCCTCATTAATGTCTCCATGTAAAAACATTGTTTTAACATCTAACTGTTCCAATTCAAGATCCCAAATGGCTGCTAATCCCAATACTATTCAGATTGATGTCATCTTCACAATTGGAGAGAATATTTCAGCGAAATCAATTTCCTATTTCTAAGCATATCCTTTTACTACCAACTGAGCTTTGAACCGTTTGTGACCTACTCCTTCATCTTTCAATTTATAGACCCACTTGTTCTTGAGTGGTTTTTGATTTTGTGGAAGAGCAACCAAATCCTAGGTGTCGTTTGCTTCAAGCGAACTCATTTCATCTGTCATAGCAACAAACCAATTATTTTTATCATTTCTTAGACATGCTTCTTTAAAAGTTGCAGGTTCAACTTGCTTAGAAATTAAGAGCTTTGGCTCTACCTCTTCAGCAAATAACAACTGATAATCAAAAAAATTTGAAGGAACTTTCCTCTTTCTTGAGGATCTTCTCAAATTAGGATGATCTAGTTCACGAGAATGAATTCTCTTTAACTGATTATCATCATTTTCTCCAGATGAAGGATCTCTGTTGGTATTTGATTCAGGGAGTAATTGATGAGGACTGCCCTTGGAAATGGGAAAGGAGCATGTCCTCTATATACCCAAATTATTACAGCATGATAAGACTTCCCTGTTCTAAATATTATCCCTGTCAAGAAAATGTTGGAGATTGTTGTGGGTGTCTTCTCCCCTATTGTGACTACTTTCCCTCATATCATGACAATCGAAAGTGATATCCCTAGTCTCGTGAGGATATCCACTACCGTGAGTCATGTTTCTGCAGTCATAACCCTACCTAACATGATTGCCAGTGGAGTCCCTGTAGTGTGATGGCAAAGGATCTTCAAACCTAGTGTGTGGTTCAAGAAGCCTGCCATGAATGCTCTCTTTGTCAAGAGTTGTATGTAGACTATCATGAGCTATTATAGCTCTATCATCCCTATCGTGAGATAGCATGGGACTACCAATGTGAGGTATTAATGATTTGATGCCTTGCGCTCTGCCATTTTCATGACTGCCGAGAGGTAAAACCTATACCATATCATCACTATCATGAACTTTTGCATCCCTGGCATGATGACTGTCAAAACTGCTGTGAGAAGGGGCGGTCTGCGAGCTTGCAAGTGTAGACTGTAGATAGTGTATTATGGTGGAGTCCACCTTATTGCAATGTGAAGGGGAATTGCATGGGCAGGGAGGGAGGTCATGTGAAAATAGAGGAACATCACACAAAGAAGCATCTTCACTTGCCTCCTATCTAGCAGTTTCAACATTGCACGGGTTTAAGGAAGAGTCTATGACTCTTGTGTTATGTAGCACATTGTGTATATTAGTGGATGTGTGGTACACAGAGGGAAGCATGACATTTGGATGTTTTGACTATCCATGTGACATGGGTTTTTCAAAAAAACTTTGACTGTCATTAGTCAAATTTCTCTACTCTTCATTGAACAGATTATTTGAGTAATCATGCTCACTTGATGAGGATTGAAAAGGAGGATTAAGATCAGAGGTTGGAGTCGTTTGAAAATAAATTCTTCCCTGTTGAGGAGAATCAATACCATTTGAAGATATTCTAAAGAAAATGTAATCATTTCTAGAAAAAAACCCACTAAGAGGACCTGAATACTTGGCAAATCGAACGGCGGGCCCATGATCACATGTGTCAAAAAACCTCTTCGTGAAGATATGCCATCCATCGATCTTCATCCTTCTGACATCCCTACAGAGACTCTGACATGGCTTGACTTACAAATCTTAGTCATCGCTATGTGGACCAATAGAAGACAAGCAAATCAGTAAATGAGGGACCACTCACAAGGCTCTGACACAACCCATGAGATTATGCACCAGCCATAGGATTTAAAGGAACATAGTCTACCAGGCCCGCTCTGAAAAGGTTACACATTACAACTCTTTAGCTAATTAGGAGCTTCCGCATAGGACAACATGGCAATGTACCCACACAAGGTTTGAAGCATAGCACACTTGGAAGAATCAATGGTTGTCGCAAGATCGCAAGCCTCTGACAGACCCTTTGTGAACTTATGATGACCATTGATCCTTCGAGATTGGGACCCCGTAAATCTAAGACCGTCAAGTCAATTAAGCAACCATGTGACCAAAGGAAACTTTAACCACTCACTGAGTTGCTAGCTATTTAGCAGTCACCGTGAAACATTAAGCGACTAAGAGAATCACTGCAATCGCCGAATCACCAAATGGAAAAGATAACCACCAGGGAAATAAGAAAATAGGTGACCAACCAATAAGATAAAAGTGCAGATGGGTATTGGGGAGTTTTAAGTGATCAATAAAGTAACATGAAAATAGAATGAAGGCTAGGGTTTGCAAGGCTACTTCTTGGAAATGGCTAGTTTTATGAATTTTTTACCTACAGACTAGAGAGTTAAAAGGATTACAGAGGCCAGAGGGTTTAAAATGAACCCATGAAATTTTTAGGGATGCTTGGCAGGGTAAAAATAGAGACCTGGGGATAGATTTTAGCTAAATTTGTATAGAAGAGGAAAATTATGGTAACATTTAGGTGATTTTTGCTGGATGTTATCCTGCTAGACATGGAAAACCAGTGGCCTAAATGTAATCCATTGGGCATGGGGTCATTACAGGAACACAAAACTTGATAGAGAGACAAAACTGGAACTAGAGAGGCAAACTTGTGCACATGCTCTTCTTGAAAAGTAGGAAACTAACCTAGAAAATAGGGAAACAAAGTAGAAAACATATTTACAAGATTTACAAGGAGGCACTAACCTCAAAGCAGGGCTTCAAGTGGAAACCATTGACTGAGATTGGCAGGGCAACTCCTTCAAGAGTTGATACCTGAAAAGCATTGGGCCCCTTACACTCTATTATAACAAATGGTCCACCCCAGAATGAATCAAATTTTGTATGTCTTCCAGTCTTGGATCTGAACTCATCCCACTTGAGAACTACATCCCCAACCTTGAACTTTTTGACCCTATCTCCTTTATCAAAACTCCTCTTTGTCTAGATCTGATGGAACTCCATATCTTTCATGGATTTGTTTCTAATTTCTACTAACTCCATTAACTGAGCATATCTGATTTGCAAAGGATCTCCCTCTTCAAATAGAGCATATTGAGTGGCTAAGTCTAGAGTTGGTAATTCAGTTGAAATGGACAACTTAGCCTCTCTGCCATACACTAGCACATAAGGAGAATTCCCAATAATCTTCTTTGGAGTGATTCTATCTAACCATAATGCAGACCTAAGTTTAGTATGCCACTCCCTCTGATTATCTTGGAGAATCTTCTTGATTATCCTAATCAAGTTCTTGTTTGTTGATTCTGCTAAGCCATTGCCTTGGGGGTAGTAATTTGAACTGGTATTTAGATAAATGTCATTCTTGACTACCCAGTCTGAGACTTTGAAGCCTGTGAATGACAATGCATTATCTGATATGATGGAATCAAGAGTGCCAAACCTATGAATTATATCGTCATAAAAACTTAATACAACACTCTCATTTGAGTCTTTTAAAGAAATTGCATCTATCCACCTAGTGAAATAATCTATTGCAGTGATTATCCACTTGTGTCCTACACTAGATGGAGGATTGATCATGCCAATGAAGTCTATACCCTATTTCATGAAAGGTTGTTATGTTCTGATCGGTTGTAGGAGCAAGGCTGTAAGCCTTTCTTTTCCTGCAAACATGGCACACCTGATGCATTTTCTCACATACTCATGACTATCCTTGAAGATAGATGGCCAATAGTATCCAGCCCTCATGATTTTAAAAGTAGTAGTCCTAGGAGAAAAGTGACCTCTAGAAGGTCCATCATGAAACTTAAATAGAACATCAGCTATCTTTTCTGAATCAATGCATCTTAAAAGGACACCATTGTGATCCTTTCTAAAAATAACTTCATCTATCAGCACAAAAGGAATAGATTGTAACCTATAATACCTCCTTTTTCTTGAATCCAAACCTGCAAGACATTGTCCTATCTTTAAGTAATTGATCATGTTAGGCAATTAACTTGTTGCCTTGGCTTTTTCTTCAATAGAATGCACCACCATGGATGCATCTATTTGCTCTAAATTCTTTGAACTTTCATCCTTTGCCAAATGCTCACAAAGACCTCTTCCTCTAACCAGCTTGGTAGTTTGGATATCTATGTCATATTCCATCACCTTGGTGATCCAACCAGCTCTTTTCTCATTTAGGTCCTTGGAAAGGAAAAATTCTTTGACACTTGGATGAGTAAATTTCAAGTGTACCTTGCTATGGGTGAAAAAATATCTAAACTTTTTAAGGCTCTTCACCATAGCAAGTACATGTTTCTCTACAAAAGAGTATCTCTGTTCATACTCCTCTAAACCTTTGCTAAAGAAAGCAACAGGCTGCTCCAATCCATTTGAATTTTCTTGAGTAAGCATTGTAGATATAGCATCATGACCCGCATAAGCATAAAGGATAAAATCCTTACTAAAATTTGGGTTTAACAGGGCAGGAGCTTCTTTTAAGGCCTCTTTAATAGCTTGGAAATTGACTTTCCCTTCTTTGGTCCAACTAAAAGCTGAACTCTTCTTTAACATGGTCGTCAAGGGCTTGAGTAAATCTGCAATGTTAGGCAAGAACCTCCTAACAAAATTAATCTTTCCTATGAAAGATTGGAGACTTTTCTTATGATGTGGCAATGGTAGCTCTAAGATGACTACAATTCTCTCAGGATCTACTGTGATCCCTTCTTTGGATACTACATATCCCAACAATTTTCCTTCATGAACTGCAAATACACATTTCTTGGGATTAAGAGATATCCCAAATTCTCTACACCTTTCAAAGATCTTCCTCAAATGTTTGATATGGTCTACTGCATGCTCTGAATAGATAGTTATGTCATCCAAGTAGACCAATACACACTTGTACATGAGGCTTTTAAAGGCCATATCCATTGCCTTTTGAAATGTAGCACCTACATTTAACAAACCAAAGGGCATCTTTTGATAAGTCATGGTTCCCCAATTGGTTGTAAATGCAATCTTATATTGATCCTCTTCATTAACCAGGATTTGATTATATCCCGAGTAGCCATCCAATAATGAAAATCTCTCAGATCCAGAGACACCTTGTAAGATTTGTTCCATGGAGGCAGTGGATGGCAATCTTTTAATGAGGCCCTGTTAGGATCCCCAAAGTCAACACAAAACCTCAATTCCCCATTCTTCTTCTTGATAGGAACAAGGTTTGAAACCCAACTAGTACACTTGATGGGGTAGATGATAGCACTTTCTATTAGTTTGAGTACTTCTTTATGCATAAGTGGCTCAAGCTTGGGATTAATAGGCCTTTGCTTTTGTCTTACTGGCTTAGCATTAGGTTCTAATTCAATAGTGTGCTCAACAAGAGTAGGATCAAAACCTTTGAGGTCTTCATATTTCCATGCAAACACATCACTAAATTCTTTGAATAATTGGGTATAAGCTTGCTTCTCCAATTCAGTGTTCACTTTTCCAAATTATAAGCTCTTACCTGGTCCCAACTCTAATTCAACACAATGTTCTTGTTGAACTACCAAGCCAACTTTGCTTCTCTTAACTTCATCATCCTTGTTGAAGATAGTCTCTAAGGTGACAAGACCTCTAGGCATCTTATTAGACTTAAGTTGTATCACTTGATCACCATAGTTTTGTGATAGCCTATCTTGATTATGTTCTAAAAAAACATCTTCTTCAAACAAGAACTGTAAAATTTGTTCATCATTGTCAAACACTTGCCAATTGACATCATTATCAGGAATAGAGGGTCTAACAATCACTTTGATATGCTATTGATCTATTTCTTTTGAAACACTATTTGGAATATCATACTGAGATCCAACAATAGCTAACCTATCTGCATTCTGATTTAGCTTCCTAGGGATAGCAGCAATATTGAAAGCACAAAAATCTTCAATTGCATCCCAAAATCTATACTTTTATGCATTCAAGGTGTCATTCTTGGTTGCACTTATCCCTCTTACTTGGCTGACAACTAACTCACTATCACCATAAAATTTTAAGGCATTAAGCCCTCTTTTTAAGCCCACTCTAGCCCATTCACAAGGCTTTCATACTCTACAGTGTTGCTAGTGTAGGAGAAACTAAATCTAAAGGTTGTATAATACCTTTCTCCTTTTGGGGACACTAGCATAGCACCACCACCAGAACCATGTCTACTTCTAGCTCCATCAAAAAATAGTTCCCAAACCTATTTACTCTGATCCTCTGAATCAGTGTCTTCTTTGAAAATGGTTGGCTCTATGGATCCACTTTCTTGTATTAAATAACTTCCCAAACCAAAATCCCAAACAAGACTTTCTTGGGCTTCTGAAGCTCTTTCATCTAGAAGAATATCAGGGATACTTTCTATCTTTTTGCTTGCTTCACTAATAGTTTGGAAGTCATTGTCATGAAATATAGGGTAGTTTACATTGATGGTATTGGACACATATGGTTCTATATGGTGTGCTACTAATGGTCCTAAATTAATGGTAACCTTGGTACCATATCTTGTATGAAAAAGCATGTGAGACCAATCAGAAGATAGATACCCTCCTATCTTGGCTGTAAACTCCCTTGATAAACATATGGCAAACAGGGTAGGGAGATCTATGATATATATATATATATATATATATATATATATATATATATATCAAGGAGGATGGAAAAATTAGGACTAGCATGAAGGATCATACTGGCATCCTTGGCCACACCTATAGTATTGACTGAGGATCCATCAAGTTGTGTAACCTTCTTTTGGAAGGGCTCATATTTTATTCCTAATTGGTCAGCTACTTTCTTGGGCATTACAGTACTAGTAGCTCTACTATCTACCATACAATTATGCACTAAAGATTTTCCAATGATTAAAGATACATAAAAGGGGGGAGGCTTTGAGTTTCTACCTTGTGTGGCATTGCCTTTAGAGTTGCTACTTGGAGCCTCATTTTCTTGATCAGTGTTAACCAACACTGGCTTTGGAGCTTCTTTTAAAGGTTGAGGAGTTGTTACTTTAGTCATGGCCTTCTTCAAAATTCCAAGTTGTCCTGGAAGAGCCAAAGAGTCCCACATGGACATGGTAATGTTGACCTTCTTCATGTTGTCTACAATGTTATAAGGTGCTATATTGTGTACTCTTTTTTGTGCCTTCACCATGATGTGCTCCACTTCTTTAGAATGTTGGCCTTCTTTGCTTGTAATGACAACAGCCTCCTTAGGTGTGATGGGATTAGCTTGCTGTAGTGGATCTGTAGATGTAGTGGCCTTGGCATTAGAATCTTCTCTCTCCATGTCTTGAGCTCTCCTCTTTGCTCTTGTATAGGTAATAAAGGCAACTTCATCATTGACTCCATTGAAGTCTAGTTGCTCCCAATTGAAAAGAGCAGCCTCATGCTCTTGCGATTCTCATTGAGGGACTGATCCACTAGATGAAGCCTCTGATTGAGCTTGTGAGGCATTTTGAACCATTAGAGCTTGGTTCATCCATCCATTTGAACATGTAGCCTGATTACGAGGATGATTACAAGGAAAGCACCATTCATTATCCATAGCCACATTATTCTGACTAGAAACCATATCCCTCACTGGATTTGTAGAATTGAGGGGTGTAGGGTTATATGGTTGGAATGGTCTCTAATTAAAACTTTGTCTTTTTCCTTCATACTCTCCTTGGTATGGTGGCCTATTTTGTTGATAAGGCTATCCTTGATTTTGATATTGTTGATTAGAAACTTGGCCTTATGGCTAAAAAGGTGGTCTATTTCCTTGACCCTACTGCTTTAGATTTGTGACCTCTTTAGTCAAGGTCTACAACAAGTTTTTCATTTCTCGTTGATTGCTTTGTTGGCTATTCTTCATCTCTTGCAGCTCTTGAGAGAAACTTACTGTTAGCTATTGACCACTAGTACTAGCTTGGGGTGCTGATATGGTGGGAATAGGGGTAAATGAAGGTATTTGGGCAGGTGCAATGGGCTGAAGGCTAGGAAAGATGGGCATTGGTGGCCTTCTAGCAATCATGCTTGCTTGGATTAGATAGTTTTCAGCCCTGACAGCTATGTCAAAAGCTTGGGGTAAACAAGTACCACCCATAGACTAGATCATGATAGAAATTTGACCATTCAAGCTATGCAAGTAATTTAGGAAAGCATGGTCAGCTGATGGTCTCACAAAGACTGGAATTCTATTCCATGTTTTTTGGAATCTACTATTGTAATCTGTCATTTGCTCTTGAGGGTCTCTCTTAATGGTTGTCAACTGCTCAACTAGAGACAAGTTATATGATTTATCCTCAAAATCCTTACTTAATGCATCCCCTAACTCAACCCATGAAGTAATGGAACTAACAGTTAGAGTTCTAAACCATTCAAGAGCCTTACCTTTTGAGAGAGGTTGCTAATAATTTTGTTGCCACATCTTCTTGAGTTATGTTGTGTATGCTGTAGATGGTGGTCACATCTCTTATGTGCTCAAAAGTAGTTATTTTCCCTTCACCTGTGAAATCAGGTACACTCTTAAGTGCCACCAAGGGGACATCATGATGTTGAGAAAATACCAAGGGACTTCCTTGGTTGAAAGGTGAAAAGGCAAACTATCTAACCATTGGAGGAGCTATGATTTGAAGATTAAAAACTATGTGAGTTGTATTTGATGCTGGATTTGAATCTTCCTCTAGATCTCTGGTTAGAGATCTACCTCTTCTCCTGGGATGAAAGGACAAAGGTCTCCTTTTTGAACTATCAGGAGGCGTAGATTGAACTCTCCTTGCAGGGGATGTTTTTTGAGTTGACCTACCTTTGTGACTTCTTTTTGATGACAACTCTGAAAATGTAGTAGGCTTTGAGCTCCTAGTCTCAATCTTTCTCATAAACTTTGAACAAGCTTGGCCTAGATCTTTGAAATCATTGGAGTCACCAAATATACTTGATAGAACAACTTCTAAAATCATGTATTATGCAATCTATATATCATAGATAACATAATCTTCAAACAATGAACTTCTTTTGTAGTCCCACCAGGCATACCAGAATTGTTATACACTAAGTTTGCACCTTTGTTTCAAGCTCTCATAGTCTTGATAACCTATTATAACATGGGAATCATCTCTAGGTGTGGGACTTATGCTAACTGAGATGAAACCTCTAGGTTCTAGGCTAATTCCTCTTGGATAATCACCTTAATTTGCTTCTAGATATGAAAAGTAAAACTTGAGGGGAAAAGTGATAGAAGGAGTGCTTGAAAGTAAAAATGCTTGAAAGCAAACTACCTACTAGGTGATACACCAAAATTAGGGTATGAATTGTAGCATAGCAGGATATAACCAATGAAAGGCTTAGGTCTAGTAGGTCACAACTTACTGAATAGGCTTGCATAAGTGTTTCATAGGAGGGCCTGAACATAATACATAACCTATGACCTACAAGCAGACCTTCACTTCTGCAACTTGGTGTAGGATTGAGACAAGACTCTTATGGGGCTGAAGTATACCCACAAAAACATCTAAATTAGATCAAACACAATAACACACATAGTTACAGAAAGTAAGAGGGATCAGGAACCCTAAGTTGCCATTGAAAACATGCATAGACTTCAATTCATTAAGAGATGATCAAAACAAGGAAGCATAGGGACATGAAGAATTGTCACAAAATACCTCTACACTATTTGAATAATCAATGGGAGATTACAAAGAATAGTAGACCAGAGGGTAGAGAAGATACCACAGATAGCCTTTTGAGAAAGGATGACTTTCTTTCAAAAGTGGACTCTCTCCTTTACAAAATGTCAACTCTCTGAGCACTAAGGCTCCAAAATACAATATATACATCTCAACTGCATGTAGGTAGGAGTCAAAAACCTAACTAGGGTTACCTATTTTTACAATACAATAATCAAACCCTAAAGGTACTGATGACCTATCATCAAATTTTGAGAATGTTTGGCTGATCAGAGAATATCCTTCTTTGCGTGTACATCTCCTTACTAAGTCAAACTATAGACACAATCAACTTGATCCAACTACCCACCTACAACTTCACTAAGTCATGAAGGCTCACAATCTAATCTTATTTCCTTGAGTAACAGTACCATTCAAAAGGTGTCGCCAACTCTTCTAGCACCTCCTGTCATGAAAACATGGCAAAGTAGCCTGCAACACTTGCCAACAATCACTTCTATCATCTTCACAACCACAATCATCTTGAGAGTTTATTTCCTAAGCTACCTCATGTTGTGCATGGCTAAAAGAGCAAAATAATAGAAAAACCCTTGTAGAGATATTCAAATTCAAATCATAATGGCTAGTGGGTCTAAAATTAAAACACGAACGGCGATGAGAAACCCTTCCTGGAAAATGAATAGCTACGATGCACTTGAAAATTGATGGAATATGGATGAAGTGACTGAGAGGGGGGGTGAATCAGTCAACCATAAAACACTTAACAATTATTTCTTTCCAGATCCCTTAGGATATCTTAATGAATATTTTCTATTTAACACTCAGTAAATAGATTGCAGTAACTTTGTAGATGCAGAAAGTATTAGTAAAATTATCTTTTAGATATTCATCACCACTTGTATATGATTAAGATAACTATTAAGAACACAAGAGACATAGAATTTAATGTGGAAACCCAATATGGGAAAAACCACCAATGTATCTAGATACTGATTTTCACTTTTCTGAAGTGATGCCCTGTTAGAAGCCAACCCAGTAAAAGGTTACAAAACACACTGTTAGGTGTGACCTTGTTAGAGGATTTAATCACCCTGCTAGGAGTGGCCTGGTAAGAGGTCTTGAGAACAATTTGATGGAATTGTCACCTTGTTAGAGGATTTACAATATGGTTGTTAAACCAACTCAGTTAAGAGATTTAGAATTCACTGTTACAATGATAAAAAGGTAACAATGAAAATGACCTGTATAATAATGCAACTGCCTTGCTGATTACAGATCTCTATTCTGTATAAGTGTGATCCTTCATGATCAAATATATCTCTACTGCTCCTCAAGGATATCTGGTCATCCTTCACAATTTCGCACACACCCTTCCTGTCTTTCTTCTATATATCTTCTTCTGTAATTCTGTTTGTTTTTCACACTTGACCTTTTATTTATATGATTTTAGATTTGTCAAATTGACATTACTTAGTATAACAGTCGGCTGAAATAAGCAAACTTTATTTGCAAAGATCCTTCAAGGGCCAACAGTGCTTGGTGACCATAATTTTCTACAATCTTTCGGAGACCAAGGGAACTCGGTAAACACTGATAATCCTTTTTCTTTGATAACCGACTGAACTCAGTAGATGCTAACTTTTCTTTGACAACCGACTGAACTCAGTAAACACTGAATTTTCTTTGATAACCGAGTGAACTCGGTAAATGCTGATTTTCTTTGATAACCGAGTGAACTCGGTAAGCACTAAATTTAATGCCAGGTAGACCGACTGAGCTTGGTAGGTACTGATTATTGCGGACTATGACAATGTGTGACATCAAAGACAATACATAATTTGAGTAGCAATTTTTGTCAAACAATTATTTCCAATAGAAAATAGCCATGAACCTCCTTGAAAATTCAATGTCCACCTTAGCACGCTTGGACCAATGAGAATTGAGCACGTTAGCACACCTGTCATTTTGGCCCCACCTCGAGCTTTTCTTTCTTAAGTCACTCAATGACTATGTGACCAAAGACTTTTCTCTAAGTCATGAAGAACTTCTTATAACCCTGGTTCGATTAAGCGACTACGCGAAAAAAGTGATCGTTGAATTTCTAAGTCTTTTGGCTAACCTTGGTTAAGTGTAGTGAACAAGAGAGAACCCTTAGTCACTGATTCGCAAAACCTTGCTAACCCTAGTCCCATTTTCTGCTTGGTAATCTTTCATTCACCCCGACTATGTTGTAGGCATACACCTTGGCACCTCTTTGACATTGGACCCACTGAGAACATGATTCCAATCTAACAGTAGGTGCATGATTTCATGTGCCTCAAATATTCCTTCTAATCATAAGCCAGCTATAGATCCTTTTAGAATTGGGACCCCATTGACACATAGGTCCACTTGTAAGTCCTCATCAACACATGACAACCAATCATATTTGAGCAAGTCAGCAACATGCGGCACTGGCCCCACTTGACATTCATCCTTACTTTAACCAATAAGAAGATGACATATCACCCTGACTTGGCATTGGACCCACTGACAGGACCTGAATACTTGGCAGATCGAACAATGGGTGAATGATTGCATATGTCAAAAAACCTCTCCGTGAAGATACGCTAGCCATCGATCTTCATCCTTCTGACATCCCTGCAGAGACTCTGACATGGCCCCACTGACAAATCTTAGTCATCACTATGTGGACCAATAGAAGATGAGCACATCAGAAAATGAGGACCCACCCACAAGGCTCTGACAATAAAGCAAAATCAACAGTCGATGCATGATCTCATGGCTCTGACACAACCCATGAGATTAAGCACCAACCATAGGATTTAAAGGAACATAGTCTGTCGGGCCTGCTCTGACAAGGTTACACATCACAACTCTTTAGCCAATCAAGAGCTTCCACATAGGATGACATGGTAATGGACCCACACAAGGTTTGAAGCACATCACACTTGGAAGAATCAATGGTTGTCACAAGATCGCAAGCCTCTGATAGACCCTTTGTGAACTTATGATGACCATTGATCCTTTGGGATTGGGACCCCACAAATCTTAGACCGTCGAGTCAATTAAGTGACCACACAACCAAAGGAAACTTTAACTTCTCATTGAGTCACTAGTCATTTAGCGGTCACCATGAAACATTAAGTGACTGAGAGAATCACTGCGGTCACCGAATCACTGAATGGAAAAGGTAACCACTGGGGAAATAAGAGAATAGGCATCCGACCAATAAGATAAAAGCACTTGTGGGTATTGGAGAACTTTAAGTGACTGATAAAGTAACATGAAAATAGAATGAAGGCTAGGGTTTACAGGGTTACTTCTTGGCAATGGCTAGTTTTATGAATATTTTACTTTGTAGACCAGAGAGTTAAAAGGATTGCAGAGGCCAGAGGGTTTAAAATGAACCCATGAAATTTTTAGGGATGCTTGGCAGGGTAAAAATAGAGACTCAGGGATAGATTTTAGCCAAATTTGTATAGAATAGGAAAATTATGGTAACAATTAGTAACACTTACATCAAGGTAATAGAGTTATTATATGTCATATCATGCACAAGTGGCATTATTCCTAATTTTGTATCACAATTTCACATTAATTACTCTTCTAACTTAGAAATGGCTAATTTTGGACTCTTTCTAATTGAAAAAATTAAAGGGTGTTTCCTACTACCACTTTGATTTCAACCTAAAAGGGATTTCATTATCCATATTGTTAAAAGAGAAAAGTTATAAGAATAAAAAATTTTGATATAGAAAAGACTCAAGTTATACAAGCAAGTGTACTAGGACTATAAATATCTAGCTGATATTAGAGCTATGTTCTAAGGGATCAAATTGATATCCTTGTTGAGGCTATAGATTTATGTTTGGTAGCAAGGCTCTATCTGATTGGATTTGGGAAATAACTTCACCTTGTAGCTTACTTTGAACATGAATTTTATCTTGATCTATCTCAAGAAGGGAAAGATTAAGACATGTGCACACATGGGAATTAATGAATGGTTTCACTCACATGATATTATTTTAATACCTCCATTTCTAATTTTGAATTAGTAATCTAATAGTCATCATCCTTTATCCTTTTTTGGAAACCTTTGAAATCATTTATTTTCTCTTCATTAATTTGGAATACTTATGGTCCTTTGTTACTTCTTTTTATTTGCAACAATAGTAACCTTAGTTGTCTACTAAGATCATTTGCCTTGGTTGTTTCAAGTTTCATTCTTAGCATATTGCAAGAGCCTCTTGGAAGACTTCTATTAGTACATAACCTGCTATATTTCATCTATATATGTAGCTTTTGGTGAGTGAAATGACTCAAAACTAGCCTCAATAATGTTTTCTCCCATGAAACATGACAATATAGATCACATCCTTGAAGAAAATGGCCCCACATGGTATGAATGAAGAATATTCAAAAGTGCACTATAGGAATATTCTAAAAAAAACTTTTTGATAGGCGTGAAGGATAAAATTATTTTCATTAAAGATAATAATGGGTGAACTTCCCAGAATGACAGAGATTTAGTTAGAAAAGGTATAAATGACACCCATGCTAGAAGGCAATGACTATTCTCCAAAAGGTACTCTCTCATGAGAACATATTTATGAAAGAAGATACTTTTAACACATCCCCCAATGATCTCCCCCTTTAGTATGAATCATTAGAGAATGATGTTGATTATTCTCTTGATATTCATAGGGATTTTTATTTTATTTTTCATTTTTCCCACAATTGCAATCAACTTAATTCACATGTTTTTACTATTGCTCTAACTTTTTGAAAGACATTTTTTTGGAGGAGAATTGCTATTGGTGTTTTTATCAAAGATGATTTTTTGGAGAGGAGAATTACTAGTAAGGTGATTTTTTCTAAGACATTTTTTTAAGAGGAGAATTACTATTGCCAAATGTTTAGAAGACATTTTTTGGATAGAAGAAATGGGGAACAAGAAGGGAAGACAAACTAAATCTGCAAGAAAAAGGTCACCTAGTAGCAAACAAATAAATCATGAAGCTGCATTGACATATTATTATAGAACAAAAGAAGGTATGGGCCTAGAACTCTAAATTTACATGCATGAATTTTATGGACCTATGCTCTATTTTTCTCTATTTTGATTCATTTATGTGCATGTAGCTCACAGTCAACATGGTCAAGGCGAAGGAGAAGCTCAAGTAAGAGGGTCAAGCTAAGTTGATGAAATTCACATTGAAGAAGGGTTGGGATCACTCCTTATGGAAGCTTAATAAATTTATGTTGGAGAAGGGTCAGGATCACGTACTCCTACTAGTATGGATGAACTAATATATCTATCTCAAACTGTAAAGAGACATATTAATTATAGAAACTTAGATCATTTACTTACAATGGATGTGGAAGAATTGAGATCATTTTCTAATGTTCAACCTTTAAGTCTTGCTAAGAAGAGGTCAATGAATAAGATAGCAAGAGAAATATTGGCTAAATTTGATAATTTTGAAACACTTGAACAAGCC